>JADDOH010007581.1:0-75995 GCA_016648135.1 Agrypnia vestita
TAGCCGTGACCCCATCCTGATGACGCCGTATTCGTCCAATCGTGGCGTCATCGGGTACAATCGGCTATTTCTTTCTATAGCCCTACCTTCTTGCAGGGCCCGTATTTCTGGCCCAAAAACGTCTGCCTGAGCGTGCTTAACCCAGGTGCGCTCGGCCGCTGTCTTCTCGTCGGTAGTGACATCTCGGGCGGACTGCTTCCCCGATTGACTGCGACAATTTGCCACAAAGCGCTGTACCCAAGCGGTCGAGCGAAGCAGTCTAGTCCATGACGAGAAGCGCGCTATGTCGGGAAGTGCTCCCCCCGTGTTGGCCTGCCGGACCGCCAGCACCGTGTCCGGTCTTCGTTCCATTGACCTCTCGTCAGGCTGCGGTCGTGCTTTTTCTTTTGGCCAGGCCGACTCGCCCTGCCTGAGAAACTCTGGCCCACCGAACCACATGCTGTCCGCAGCAAGGTCCGGGGGTTCGCCATCCCTGGTCCCAATGTCGGCTGGATTGTGCTGTGTTGGCACCCACCTCCAAGATTCGGCGTGCGTGAGCTCGTCTATCTCTCCAAGTCTGTTCGCGACGAACGCCGAATAGGACCTGGGGTCGGTCCGCAGCCAACACAAGACTGTTGTGGAGTCGGTCCAAAACACGGTATCGTTGATGCTGCAGCGGTGCTCCCTTTTGATGGTGGCGGCCAACCGTGCGGCCAGTAGCGCCGCCTGTAGCTCCATTCTGGGAATTGAAAGCGGCTTTAACGGTGCGACCTTACATTTCGCCGAGATGAAGGCTACGTTTATGCCGCCCTCTCCTGTCTCGACGAAATAGGCCACCGTACAGCACGCTTTTTCTGATGCATCACAAAAGACATGCAGCATTACCTTGCTACTTCGACTCGAGAGGCAAGGACGCGCTATCTGACACTCACTTTTTTTTATAATGCCGTACCATGCGCGCCACTTTTCTGCGTGCTCGGGATGTATTCTTTCATCCCACCCGACCTTGGATCGCCATACGTCTTGAAGCAGTATCTTCGACCGGATCAGTAGACAGGCTAGGAAGCCAATCGGGTCGAAGATTCTCATTACGGCGCTTAACAGTTGCCGTTTGGTCGGGCGGTCCGCCTCCGTTAGCTCCGGTAAGTTGATAAATTTGAACACAAATTTGTCGGAGGCGGGTTCCCACGCTATCCCGAGCACCCTCTCGGTCGTTGTTTCTTCACCAATGATTCTCATTGGCTCTACGGCCCTTATAGCTGGATCGATCTTTTCCAGGACCTCCTTGCTGTTGGAGGCCCAATTCACCAGCTGCATGTTACCTCGACGCAGTATTTCGGACACTTGCCTCATCATCATTATTGCTTGTTCTGAGGTATCCACTGCGTCGAGGTAGTCGTCCATGTAGAATGTTCGTCGTACCGCGTTGGCGGCAGCCGGAAATTCCGCGGCGCTGGCATCTGCGATCCGGTTGCGGACGTACTGGGCACTGCTGGGCGAGCACGTGGCGCCGAATAGCATTGAAGTCATTTGATACGTGGTTGGTTCCGGCTCGCCCTGTTTTTTCCACAAAAATAATTGTGCTGCCTGGTCCGCTTCTCGGATTCTTATTCGCAGAAACATTTCTTTTACATCCGCTGCCAGCGCCACTTTTCCTTCTCGGAACCGGAATACACTGCCCAATAGAGAGCTGAGCAGGTCCGGCCCGGTTATTAGTACATCATTGAGGCTGACGCCGCGGCATTTGCTTGCCGCGTCAAAGACAATTCGTATCTTGCCTGGTTTATTAGCATTAAAAACGGCGAAGTGCGGCAGGTAGAATTTTCCATTCATGCCGGCCTCCTCGGCCGGCGACAGGGGGTGGGCATATCCTTTGGTTATATATTCTTCTATTTTGGCCCTGTATGCCCCCGCGTATGCCGCATCCTTTGCCATTTTTCGTTCAATGCCGGCCAGGCGGTTGGCAGCGCACTGGCGGCTTTCTGGTAGCACTCTCTCGTCATGCTTCCATAGGAGGCCGGTTTCCCACTGGCCAGTGGGCAGCTGCCGGGTGGTCGCTTCCATAATAGCGGCGGCCCGCGCATCCTCCTTGTTGATGCGGGCTGCGGTGGTTACTCCCAGCGAATCCACAGCGAAATGTTCGCGAACTAGTCCCTCCAGAGAGTTGTCGGTTGCTGGAGACACCGCACTCGCAATTGCCAACACTGTTGCGGCACTATTGTGGATATCGCTCCCGATTACGCCGTGTGTGGCCCATCCTAGGGCCGTGCGGGACTGGATACCGTTGTTGCGCACCTCCTTCACCTCTCTTGACACAATGAGGTGCGCGTGATCTTGCCCGATCAGAAGCTGCGGTTGCACTTCGTTCACACTGGCGTATCCCTCACTCCGCGGTACGCGCCTATTGCTCACCACGCACTGTGAGGGGAGAGCGAGCCTACGCACCGTGCTCGCCCTCATCGGGAATTCGGGCCCGTCACCGCGCACGGTAACATTCACTGATTGGGACCGGTTGTCTGAAGAGCACATCCCACTCGCGCCATGTATGCGCAGACTACGAACCGGTCCCTTGGCCCCGACGGCACTGGCCACTTCTTGCTCGATGAGGGTAACCGTCGATCCCTCATCGAGAAGCGCGTGCACTTTTATTTGCCCGCGGGGGCCACCCACCACCACTGGAAGAACTTTGAGGAAGACATATTGTCTGCCTCCTTGGCCACTCGTCAGGCCCACTGTATCACTGGTTGCTGGTGCGGCGGCTGCAGCATTCGTCGCACCTGGGCCGCCAGCCTTTGGCGCCTTGCGCGCCGGTCCTCCAGTTGATGGTCCAAATCTCCCGCCGCGCCTTCCATTGTGCGGCGGGTTGTGGTGCCTTGCTCCGTGTAGTGTGTGGTGGTGGGGTTCACGGCAGCCCTTGGTACCACATGGTTTGCTGGTACATCTTGATGAGTGGTGATTCTCTTTCAGGCAATTCCAGCATACCTGCGTTCGTCGCACGATATTCCATCGTTCTGGCAGGGGTCTTTTCAGGTATGTGTTGCACGTAGCCAGGTGGTGCTTTGTCATGTGGCACACTGGGCACGTTTCCTGCCGTGGTTTCGGGCGGCGCTCCTCGTCCACATTGTCCACGCTCATATGGTGGACCTGTCCTCCGCGGTGGTTGATCGCCCTTTTTGATCGGCAACCTACATGTTGAGCTGGTCGCAGTAGGCCGGACAGCCAGTCCGACAAGTCTTTCACTGTAACGTTCACGTAATCGTTTCTTCGGTTATGCAGCCATATTAGACGCGCCGCCAATGGTAGCTTCTCTACCATTTCTGTTAGTAGCTGAGGTGAAGTGAGGTACTTGTTGTCGAAACCTCGTACTGTTGCCACCACATTTCGTATTGTGATGGCATAGTCGCTCAGCGCGTCCGTTGGTGCGTTCGCAGGTATCGGGGGGTGGCGGCGCACCTTTTCCAACATACTTTCTATGATGTCGGCTGCATTCCCGAAGCGATCTTGCAATGATTGCATAATCTCAGCTACGTTGCTAGGGTCCACCAGTAGCGGCGCAACGGCTTCACGAGCTCGGCCCTTCAGGGCAGACTGCAGACGGATCAGGTTCTCCGCCGTGGACAGCCCGCACAGCGTTGTCGATTGCTCGAACTGGGCGGAGAAAGTTGGCCAGTCGTATGCATCTCCACTGAAGTTGGGCAGCTCCTTCGCTCCTGACTGCCGCGCCAGGATTGCCGATACCTGAGCAGCTGGATTGCTCAGGGCTGTGGTGTCGGCTTGTCGATTCTTTTGAAGCACCTCCTCTATGATGGTAGTCAGGGTTTCCTTTGGGTCCCGTTGGTTGAGGACCCATTCCCTGGTGAAGGTGCTTGGTTCTGGCACGGCACTGCTGGTGGAAGCCCGCCTAGTCCGGTCCTCCTCGGATGTCGTGACGGTGGCACCCCTGGGTGGGCGCCTGGCAATGGCGCTATCCAAAGGGGCCCCTGCAGGGTCACCATGGTTGTCCCGGCCTGCCCCGGGTGGCCCCATAGCTGGGGGTCCAGGTTGATGTTGGTTCTCGAACGTCGGTCCCTTTTCAGGGCCATCATCTCTCGTCCGGCTTCCAGCACGAGAGCCCTCAGGTGGGTGTACGTCCTCGTACGTCGAGATGCCGGCCGCTGCAGTGGTTGTCAGCCTCGCTCCAGTGAGGCTAGCTTGCCGCGGTTGCTGCTGGTTGGCTTCAAGCATACGGACCAGTGTGTCCGTATGGCGGCGCTCCCTGCGCAGCTCGTCCCTCAGACGTCGGATGGTGTCCTCGGTCGTGGATGACCGATAAGAGCCACGGTCTGACACAGAACGGGTCCGCTCTGAGGCCGGTGGCTCCCCTTGGTAGAAGTCGTCTTCCTCCATGCGTCCAGGTCTTTCTCCAGACTGCGACATCTTGAGCGTCGTACAGGATCCGGCTCGAAGGACCAGTTGTTCCGTACAGAATACGCGAAGATATGATGCGCAGGTCTCCCGTACTTGACTCGTAGAACAGACCAAGACTGTACAGCGGTAATCGTAAACCCGCTGACAGTGGTTGTTCTAAATATTCACAAAAGTGAATTATCCGGTTGCAGGTAGTCCAGTTGAAGTTCCAAAATCCAAAAACAGTAGGTAGAGCAGAGGTCAGAGGTGTTGAGTAAAAGTCAGAAGAAGTGGTCCAGACGGCGTATAAAGCACAGAACGGAATGAATCTGTACGCCGACGGAAGTTTAATTTATACACAAATTTAATACCTCCCGGCTTATTTCCGGGAGCCAATCACAGAGAGTTTTTATCGCGCGTTCGCGCACGCGAAATTGTCTAAAAAATAGCTCGGAAAGTTTTATTTACAGAATTCAAAAATTATTTAGAATTTTTACGCCACCCCCCCGGGGTTTTCATCACGTCATTTACATGGTGCTATGTCTTGCTTATAGCATGACGTGATTGCCTGGACCCGCAAGACCGAAGTTAATTTTTTATCAAAAAATATATACCGATCGCAGCGGTATTTGCTCAGGAAAATTTCACAATTAAATTTATAAAATTTGTTAACTATGGTTTATACATGTTTGTTAATGCAGTTTATAAAGAGCCCACATGGGTGTAACTTTTGATATCAGTTTTAGTTATGTACAATAAAATTTCAGTCATTTATAAATATTTCAAAGTGGGTCGCAAAAAATTAATTTTCATTTATTTTTCAGGTGCGCCCCTGACAAGGTAGGTATGTAAAAACATGTAAAATGGGTAGATTCTTATGCAAGGAATTCAACAAAAAATATTTTAAGTTGATCCGGCTGTTGTAGCGTCTGTAAGACAGTTTCAAAGTTTTGACTGAAAAATGACCCTTATCGACATTGGACCACTGCTGATAGTGGTTACGTAAAAAATGTGAAAAATTTTACTTTTTTATTTACATGATTTTCTTTCAGATTTTAGTCTAAATGGCTTTGTTTAGCAAAAATATTATGGTTTGATACCAATTTTATTGAAAAAACCCTCGTTTTTCGTAAATATAAGAAAATCAATTTTGGGTCGAAAATTCTCGTATTTGTTGGTACAAATACCGTTTTTCGGTGGCTGTCGCGCCCGGGACCTTATTAGTGATGAGCCCCGTCGCTAGGCCTATAAAACACTGTTAGTTATATGTAGATTTCTCCGAGATCTGACAAGATATGGCTTCGCGACTTATCGGAAACAATCGGTCTGCAGCCCGTTTTTCCTTCGCATACCAACTCTCTGTCCTCGGATACATATGTAGAAATATTAAACAATATTTCGTAATTCTGTCTGTCAGGCCATACAGTTAGCCGTAGGAAATAATATTTCCTGTATCTGTCTTTCCGCCATACAGTTGGCCGTCACTCGGAAATATTCAATAATATTTCTTATATCTGTCTTTATGCCATACAGTTGGCTACACTCACCACCCCGGTCTATCGCAACAGCGATTTTCTCGTTTATTGAAAATAAACATGTGACAAAGTACATTCATATATGTCAATATTTAGGTTCTTACAATAATTTGTAATAATTTAAAACATGTCACAGCTATTTTATTTTCATAAATTTTCATACATAAATTTGTTCACAAATTTATCAAAGCATAGGACCCGTCTTTACGGTCCTCAGGGTGGTGATGACGCACCGGCGTCCTGCCCGGTCGCCCGTGAATAAGATGACGTCACAGGTCCACCTTGATCGGTGTCCGCAGCGAGCCATGGAACTCGGCAATGTCATCTTCTTTGAGGAGGCTCTTTTCAGGGCTATCATTCATCCTGTCCGTTACACGTACCACATGGAGGTGGGCACTCACTCGAGACAATTTCAACTTTTGTTTACCCAAAACACAGTGCTTTTTTAGTGTTACGTGGCGCGTCACATAACAAGAACAGTAAATAAGGTACTTAAATCAGTTTAAGAATATATGTGGGTCTGTGTGTGTGAGAATTATGGTAGGCTTCTTTGACAAAATGTAATTTCAGCCGTACAGAAACCCTTGTAAAATCAATCGACAAAGTACCTATATGATTATTTGGTTTGAGGCGAAATATTAAGTTTAACGGTTCCATTTACACAATATTTATATTTCAATGTTTCTGTCGAAATAATTAAATATATACAATAAATAAACTTTTAAAACAAAAAATCCTAGTTTTCCGTAGATGTGTATTATTTTTCAAAGATAATTAATTTACTTTATATATGTTAACTTTTAGTTGCAAAAATAGTATATCACCAGTACGAAAAATTTACATTAAACAAAAACACAAGATTCTGGGCGTTTATGAACGCTGAAGTTTTCACAAAACTTCGTGAATTCCAATGATTTTGGCGCAACCTTAATATTAATATTTCACTTTTTTTTTAATAGAATAATATTTACTTCGGTCTAGA
This sequence comes from Agrypnia vestita, assembly GCA_016648135.1. Taxonomy (NCBI): domain Eukaryota; kingdom Metazoa; phylum Arthropoda; class Insecta; order Trichoptera; family Phryganeidae; genus Agrypnia; species Agrypnia vestita. The sequence continues at coordinate 6,883 of JADDOH010007581.1, forward strand.
AAATACGTCTACGAATTTTTGGAATCTATTAAGTTTAGGGTATAAAAATAATTTTGAAATTCAACATTTTAAATTCCCCCCAAAGCATTTTTAGTCACGAATACTTGCATCACAATTATGTGTATAAATATTACTGCACTACACCTAACACGCGAATTAATACGTCACGACCAATCATATGCGTTTTCGTATTTTTAAAGATTTTTATAGTAAAAATTATGAATGAAAATATTACCCCACACTATCCATACTGATTCACAGAATATAATTAATATTTATGAATCTTTTTCATATATTTTCTTCGGTATTTGTAATATGCGAAATGTCCCTATTTTGACAGCTATTTTGAACACCTCTCTTTTGACATACTCTTTGTACATAATGGATACTTTTTATACAGAGATTGAATTAAGATTAATTGTAAGTGATTGCCATAATCTTATTGAAAAGAAATCCGTAACATTTGTTACACAATCGATGAGATGGATCGCAGCAGTTTAATGCCTTTGTTTGTCTAATGCATCGTATTGATTACATCTATTTGTAAGCCATCCGTCTAAAAGTGGAGTCCATTAATCAACTATTCTAATGCACAATCACTTCGATAACAAATGAATCAATTGTACGCTTATAAAAAATGATAACTTTCTTTTGGTCTTTTACGGCGGACCGAAGAGTTGATCTTTATCGAATTACCGATTTGAGTAGCGTGGAAATCTCATTGTAAAGATTGGAGAACGCGATTTTAAGAAGAAAAATTTACACTCTTACTTACTTACTTACCATCACGCCGTTTCCCCGAGGGGGTAGGCAGAGAGGATAGAGCGCCATACTCTTCTGTCCTGACATACAACTTTCGCTTCGTCTACATTCATACATCTTCGCATGCAAGCTCGACGGTTGTTCACACTTCTAACAGGACCATCTTCCAGTATCTGGTTAATCTGGTCATGCCACGTCTTCCGTGGTCGCCCTCTTTTTCTGGCGCCATCAACACTTGCATCATATATCTTTCTTACCATTCTCTCCTCATTCATTCGCTCAACATGCCCAAACCACCTGAGCGACCCTATTTTTATTCTCTGTATTATGCTACGATCAGCTTTACATTCATTCCTAATATCTTCATTCTTTACTCTATCATACATGGATTTACCACACATACGTCTAAGGGACCTCATCTCCACTGCATTCAATCTACTTTCGTTCCTCTTCTGCCAGCTCCAGGCTTCACTTCCATACATTAGTGTCGGTACCAGAACTCCATTATGTACCGCCAGTTTTGCCTCGGTAGACATATTTCTATTAGAAATTATTGCATTCAAAGCACCGTTCACCCTATTCCCGGCAGTCACTCTCCTCTCTATATCTTTCTCAACATTCCCTCTTCTATCGAACATACTTCCCAAGTACACAAACTCATCTACTTGTTCCAAACATTCATTGCCTACTAGTATTTCACACGTTGTCTTACTTTCCTCTCGAAGGAAGCGATAATGGCAAGAGACCGAGACACTTTGGATTATTGATTATGCGTATACAAAATTAGTGAAAGCATCAGATGACAAAGAAGATGGAGAGAGTGAAATATGGCGAAGGAAGGATCGTGTATTGTGGGCGGGTAACGAAGTACCGAGATTGTAATACTTTCCATATTTCAAAAATGACGCCATCCTCGAGTGGACGAATTTCAGATTCTGAATTTCACTTTCGAGGATTCTTATTTTGGTATCAGATTATTTATGTCAGACAATTTTATTATTATCATATTATATTAGCATTCATTATATTGTATATATTTTACAACAGTTTTGAATAAATAAATCATTCATATTTTAAATTTAAATTGTAATCTAATTGAAATGAACTAAATTATAAATGAGCTAGATTTCAAAATGACTACCTTGTTTAGACCTGTGGTATGTCGCCTGCCTAGTTATCAAGAGGGAGGAAGTTTGCATTATTTATAAAATAAGGTTTAACAACAAACTTCAAACAGAAAAAAAATCGATGTCTCGCCATAAATAATAAAGATTGCATTTTTCGGTAATAATGTTAATCATTAATGCATATCAGCATTTTTCGGTTTGTTTACTCCTAACGAAATACCTCAAATAAAATCTGAAATGCGTTGTAATTGAGAGGATGAAAACATTGCAGCTTTAATCTAAAATCATTATTGTAGTGTCCCGAAATATAAAAAAATATGTTAACACGAGTGTTTTAAGATAAAAACAATGAGAAATAATTATTTTGTGCGTGTGAGACAACCCAAATCATGAAATTTGTAAAAATGCTGATATCTCGAAAGTGTACTTTTTGACTAACAATATAAATATACACTAAATTAAAAAAAGATAAAAGCAGTCTGCCGGCAGTATAAAGTTCCGAGCTCAAGTTCCGGTGGAAAAAATATTTTATACAGAAAATGATTTTTTTATCTTATTTATATTTGTAAATAAAGCGGCAAGACTTAAATGACAAGATCAAATACAAATATAAGAATATAAATATATATTTAACATAAAAACTTATATAAGTAGATTAAAACAAATAATAAAATTAATTTTTTTAAATGTCAATCTACAAAGTTGCTCAACTGATTGAAAAAATATATTTAACAGTTTATCACCCAATAATTTGAATTAATTATAATGTTTAACTAAGATAAACAATGATGTCTCACGGAGACAAAGCTGAAAAATATATGTGGGAAAGCATGTATGGAAGACTTTACGGGTGTTCACAGGGCTCACGACCTATCTTGGCTGGCTTGAGTGATTATACAATGCAATGATTCAAACAATGCTACGTTTACCGATTTCAACAAGAACAACCACGCACATCTATCAAATTTTTATACCAACTGTGATCTGCCAAAATCTAATATTTTCATAAGTGTAAATTTTTCAGATTTCTCCTCATTTTTTAGTAAACTTAAATAGTTGATTTTTCTTATATGGTGTAAATGATTGTAATTGGGATATTTTGACATATTACTCGGCAATTATATGTACGTGTGTATATCCTGTAAAATTGAAGTGATTGCTCGTTTGATTAAAAAATGCGAGTCAGAAGGTATACCTAAGCGGTTCACGGTCGATATATATGTCGTCTTATTTTGCATATTTGGACAACTACGCTATAGCCATGGCAATTATAAAATGATAATTTACAAATTATTAAATTATAATTTCAAAATTTTCGTTATTTGCACATATAGGATTGCGTTGTCGCGCCTTTTGTATTATACAGAACAATGGCTTTATTATCAGGGCATTTCTAATACTTGTAAAGTGTGTCTAATATTAAGCTCGATTTTAAAATGCTATTTAGATTACCTAAATATAATAATTTTGTTTTCTGTCTGTCTGTCCGTATCTTCATGTAACGTCCGTAATATCGTTCGAATTCACGGCTAAAACAACTAAACTAAACGGCCGGACATGGGGCTTGAACCCCGGAGCGGCAAACCCGAACAGGCCGCAACTTAACGATGTTGTTACCGCTGAGCCTGAATGACCCGTCAAAAATACAGTACGTAAAGGACTTAGCAAAGATGCGAACCATTTTATAATTATGTTTGTATAGTATGGGTATAGGGCTAGTAATTAAAATACATTTATAATAAAACACTTGTGAATATATAAAAAATCTAGAAATGGGATGAAATTAAGTGATCCACTAGAATATAGAGTTTGAAATTGATCATTATGATGTTTTTAACGGGATAAGAATTTATTCATATTTTCGCAAAAAATATGCAAATACAAATCTTAAAAAATAAATAATTTTTCGTCGAAAGTTGGGCTGTCGGGCAGTTGGTTGGCCGAGCAATCGGCGTGTCGGGCAAGCGACTGTCAGGCAATCAGCTGTCAGGCAATCGACTGTCGGGAAGTTGACACAATTCCGGAAAATTCCCCGTAAGTTAAGCATATATTACCTGCTGGGTGCGTTTTTCCGAACTCAAAAAAGTAACGAATCCCTATACCGACAATATGGATAACTTCGTAAATTTTGTCATTTGTCAGATGTCTTGACACTTTTTAGAAATTCAGCGCATACATTCCGTCTATTTTGTGTCGAACGGCGAATTTTGACCAGTTTTTTGTAAGCTATGCCGTGGTAAAAAGATTTTCACTTGAAAAGTATCACCATGCATTTGAGTTATTAGATCGATTGGAAATTACAGTTAGATATTAGGTCCTTACATATGAAATTGGCGTTTAGTATGGGAGGAACATAAAGCCGATTTTTTTTTATTATAATATATTTATTTAATCAAAGTATGTACCATTGCTATCTATGCACTTTTGCCATCTCATAGGTAGTTCATCGATCCCTTTACTAAAAAAACCATTCGGACGGGAATCAATAAAATCTTTGAAGGCGGTTTGGACTGCCCCATCGGAGTTGAATTTTTTCCTTTGCAAGAAGTTATCCAAATTTCGAAAGAAATGGTAATCTGTTGGGGCAAGGTCCGGAGAGTACGGTGGATGTCTTAGACATTCCAATTGAAGCTCCTCTAATTTGGTAGCCGTCTGTTGTGCAGTGTGTGGTCTAGCGTTATCACGAAGCAGCAGTGGCCTAGAGCGATTAACCAGCCTCGGTTGTTTAGCAGCTAGCTTTTCCATCATGGTTTGCAGTTGCTGACAATAGACATCTGCCGTAATCGTCTGGCCAGATGGATCCGCTTCCACACTAGCTTTCAATTCTTCATTATCAACTTTGGTCTCCGGCCGTCCACGGGGCTTGTCCTGCAGGTCGAAATTTCCAGAACGAAAACGTTGGAACCAAAAACGTGTTTTCTTTTGCGGCACCGTCGCCATACACATCATTAATCCTTCGAGCCGTTTCTGCAGCACTGGTGCCACGGTGGAACTCGTACTCGTAAATAACGCGATATTTCATGTTTTTCATTTTGTAAACTGAGTGACGCAAAGAAAAAAACAATTGAGGAAAAAACAAATGAATTATAATTTTCAAAACACAAATACATGAGTAAATAGCTGTATAAATTTGGATTTGGAATTCCTAACCAAAGAGAAGATATTTGAGATCAATTTTGCCAGTACGGCAAAACGCCAATTTCATATGTAAGGACCTAATATATTAAGAACAGTGTTAAATTTATGTCTCGCGTCTCTCTTACACACGACTGTTGCAGTCAACGCTGCAAGCAATCATTATACACCGATACCCCCGATATATTGTATTTACAAGACCTTCCTTCGCAAAAATACATCGCGAAGATTTATTACTTCATTTAACGTAAAAATATTTGTATTGTTCATTTCAACACCGAGAGAGGTTCTGTGGGCGCCGTAATCACGCAACGTAATATACGACCGCGTTTTTCAAACATTTAGCGGATGTAAACTGTCAATAAATTCAATACCCGATCATTTATATTTTGATTAATTTATTAATTTTCTAAATATAAAAATGCTTTGTTATGTCGATAGCTTTCAAAAGAAAAGCTAAATATCTAATGATAGATTTATTTCACATTCATAGGTGACAACTTGTTATAGTATTTACAAAATTATATAAGCATGTTTCACTGTTGCTGAGGGTCTTGGCAGCAAAGTAAACACTACATTAATTTGACGCCCTGCCTGCTACACTAGTATTTTACTGTATTATAGCAGACAGTGCTCTTCCATTCGGAACAGTAGGTATATGTGCAAGAATATGTATTATTTATATATATTGTATAAATAAATCTTAGTGCCAATAAAAAATAATTAGTAATAATAATAATCAATTATTAACAAATTTAATAATGGTGTTAATTCAATATTATAGATAATTAAAAAAAATGATATGAATTGGAGAGTGAATAAAAGAAAATAAATAAAAGTAGGAGAAAAGATTAAAATAAATGTTCATAGAGGTACGAGTATTTTTCAAATTTTGTTTATATTGTTACGTGGCGTGGCTCGCTCAAAAAATGAAATGGCACAACTCATAAAATAAATCTTTTATTATCGCTTATACATTATCTCTGACATTTTACAATCGCTCACAATCAACTACTGCTATTTTTTATTCAAACACAAAAGAACAGCTCTCTTTTGTTTTTCTACTCGGGTAAGAACCCTTCCATTTCTTCGCTATTTATTAATCATGTTAGTTCTTATTTCAACCACTGGGCATACCGGCCCGCCGTTCTGCGCATGTGACACTTTTCTATGGAACTGTCAAATGTCAACGAACAGCTCGTTACAATATCTTGGCTTTTAACAGGTTTTGTGCATTCTTTCTTCCCTTTTCATGGAGCCAGAATTTCACTTTTGAAGAAAAATATGCGAGACTATGGCTACAAGTTTTTAGTTTTGTGTTTAGAATGTTGAATATTTTTGGAGCTTGGAAGAGATAATGATAAAGAGTAATGTAATGAAAGATCCCATAATCGAATTTCCACGTAACGAGCAAATCAAGTTGAGTTTCATAGGTCATGTGGATTGACAGAGACAATGAGTTAATTCATATTACAATGTGTGTTAGTGTATAAAATAATTCGTTTGCATTTATGATTGATATAAATATATATTTTTTGGAACTTAAATCACAAATTAATATAAAACTGAAATTCAAACATAAAAAGTCCGATATTTTTAACGGGATATAGCTAGTAGAAATATTAATAAGTACGTCCCCTCTATTTTGTGCATTACTAATATAAAAACCCCGTTATCCTGAGAATAGGAAGGTGTTACTAACAAATTCACACTTTTAGCTTCAACATAAAAATAATCATCTTTATTATCCGTTTTCTATCCACTGCTTGATGAAGGCCTCCCCGAGGATCTCACAATTTTCTCTATCCTAAGTTACTTACTGCCACGTATTTGATGATTTCGTTGGTCCAGTTGGTTTCAGAGTATCTTGTCGGTCTCTTGATTCTCTCGGGTACTACTGGATGACTGCACTCGTCTAGCGATTGTCTGTCCTTCGAGCGATGTGGCCTGCCCATTACCTCTTCAATTTTTTGGGCATTCAATTTCATCAGCTACTGTTATCTGTTCTCTTTTCCCTGCGTTTTTATTCCTTTACAGTTGTGTGATGACTACGTTTTACAACGTCTCTAAGTGTTAATCGAAATTTTTTGGACTTTTTTTTTTTCTTTTGTTCATATTCACAAATAGGTAGCCGCCATTTTGCCCTGTGCTGCTACGCGAAATTAAAAAAAAACGATCACGTGAGTACTTGGTGAAATAAATAAAAATTTCACGATATCATGCCATGCACCTATTAAAAATGTTAGTTGTTTACTCGATTTTCATGTGCAGTGAAATTGAGCAAAACTTTATATTAAAAACCATTTCGAGATGACCATAAATTGCGTCATAATTCTTTATTGTTCGTCACCAGCTTCAAAAGATCCACAAAAAGGTTTTAATCAGAAAGTTTTATTTAAAAGTACACCTCCGGGCAGTTTCAATCTAAAGTAATTAAAAAGTTTAGGGTGCCAAGAGATATAATTCATTTAAAAATATATATATATGTACGCTATATTGGTACAGATAAAGTATGATTTTATTACATCTACGATATAACATTGTTTTCAGTTCTAAATCCTTGAATAATTTGTAGTAAAATCAATAATAATAATAAAAATTAATAATAAAATACCATCAAAAATATTATTCAGTAGCTTGCTCATGACAGTAAAAATATGTAAAACCGAAGATTTTTGTCTATTTTCTCAGTAAGGCTGTAATATATTCAGGTCAGAATTGATTAAAGAATCTATTAAAAGTAAATTTAATAAGCGAGTGATGTAATGCTGATTAAAAAAATCATGTAAAAAAGTAACCCATAAAAACCAAGTTTTTATTATACTCCCTTTCTTTGTAAAATATAACAACAATTAAAGACGAATTAAAACATATAACATAACACTAAACTTACAGTAATTTAATATATTTCTAAAATGTCAGATGTTTTGAGCTTTGATAAGACACTTCATGCTTTGAAGATTGAATTCTAAAAACATTTGTCAGTCAATTTAGATTTTCGACATTCGTAGTGAAGTACCTATTATGTATACCGACGGAGTAATTCAAATTTAGAAAATATTCCGCGACGTTATCGGACCGCCGTTGCTAATCAAACTTTTCTAATGATTCCAATTTGAAAAAAACAATAAAATTTCTAAAGATCCGAAATTATACTATAATTATTAATTTTTTTAACGAAAATTTGATAGATCTTCTTGATCGTCGCCACGAGTCTACTTGCCAAGTTTCAGCTCGATTGGATCACGGGAAAAGGGTCAAAAATCGATCCAAAGGTTTTTTTGACGGCAAGCTGGCAAGCAAGCAAGCAGACGCCACGAGTTAATATAAAGGGAGTAAAAATACATATTTAAGTTATCGGACAATAGAAGAAACTGAAATAAAAAATCTAACAAATTTGTATACATATATGTATACAAGAAAATCATCTGTTATATTAATATTAAATATTTTTTAAAGCTCTTAAGCATTTAGTATCGAAATCCTCAGCCGTTAAAAATTTATGACCGTTAAATACATATTAACATGTGGTTTAGTTATTAAAAATCCAAATATCGACCAAATTACCGTTTCAAACGTTAAAAGAAAGAAAGCCTTTAACTAAATGATAAATAAATGTCATTTCCAAATTAGTTTTCATTAAATAAACTGAAGGTATTGAGTAACTGTCTTAAATATATATTTCCTGATTTTTTGTCCCGCGATTTGTAAAAAAATCAGAAGAATATATAATGTTGAGTAATTATTCTCCTTTTGTGATTTTATTGAATGGCGCTTGAATCACGCAAAATCTTCTAATATGGAGCTAATAGGTTTGTAATTAATGGATATTCTATTTCAGATAGCATCACTGGCACTTTCAACATTCCATAACGCGTACACCGTCGCAATTTTAAGGAGATTATTAATTGAAACACTTCTGGGAATTAATACAGTTCAAATTGAATAATATGGTACATTAATTTGATTAACTAGGAGAGTCGCATGAAAAAAAAACATATTTTTTGTTTCCTTTCTACTCCAATTTATTTTTTGTAGACGTCGCGTTGTGATACGAAAAAAGATGACGTCGGTAGATTGAAAATTTGCAAATAAAAAATATTGATGAAATTCGTAAAGCAAAAAATACTCTCCCATATATAGAAGCCTTCATTTCATAATTATAAAAAATGTCATGGCAATATATGGACGTACTAAGAAAGCGACACTGATACGAAACAGACTGCTGTAAATAGGGTCAACGATATTTGCTCCACGAAATACGAATTTATTAAGGGAATTCTGACAGATGATTATAAGAATTTAGACTGAATATGAATTGTGAAAATTCGATAACTATAATAAAGGCCAAGAAATATTAAAAAAAATATATGAAATTAGTAGAGGAAAGAGATGAACAGAAGCTAGGCTAAATATAATATATAAGTTAAATAGAAATCCCTTCAATATTCTGAAAAATAGACTTAAACATCACTGTCCGATCACAAAACCTACAACCTTTCTCATTGCTGCCTTTAATGATTGAATACTTAAATGAGATCTTACCCATTATAAAGGCTAAACTGGATATATTCTTAATGATTCAAGCTCAATTTAAAAATGAAATTGTATTATACATTGTTGATAGTCGCTCAAACGTGATATCGTTGTCCTCGGAGACCATTTGCTTTCGTACTCGCGCGGTTTTAGTATTTTTTATTTTTAAGGTGTTTTCAATTCTCTAACCAAAAAAGTATACTATGTAACAATTTAATATTTGTATGTACTTTAATGTCTTTGTAGGACTATCTATCAAGTTAGTCTACGACGTATTGATATCTTCTGTCTATTAAAAGTGAAATAAAAGAGGATATCAAATCTTTTACTGTATCATTCACTGTTTGACATTTACATTTGGTTGTTACTCAAAGGAAGGCAGCGTTTATAGTGAATGGTTGGATGCAGCGCTAGGCTAAACCAAAAGTATACAAAATTATGCTGGCCAAACATAAATTATAAATTTTATGTAAACTATATATGGAATTTAATGATAAGTAGATCTCAGAATCGTGGGTGTAGTGGTTTTTGCTTGGCTGATATTCCGTTTTGGAGTGCTAATAGAGTTTTAGATCATCAGTTATCAATATCATTGTATTATTGAATACTTTATTGTCAATGTCGTCAACTTTTGACTCATTGAAATCTTAATCGTAGGATTTCTTAAGAAAAAACATAATGATAAGTTTTACATATTTTTTTACAGGATTTGTTTTTCATAAAAAAGTGTATTGCTTGTAATCATGTCGTCTTCAAAGTTTTCATAAAATATTTATACTTTGTACTCTAATGCAACTCTAGGACCGTCTACCAGGGTCAATAACAAACTGTCAACGATCTTTTTATTAAAAAATTAAATAACTTCTCCCCATGGAAATATTACCGATGATAGTATTGTGAATTAAGATGAACGACATAATTTTCAGAACTTTACAGAAACTTAATGTTTTTAGAATTTGGTCGTTTCACTTAGATGAGTTCGTACTTTTGTAATATAAACATTATTATTTGTTGAATTATTTTACTTACTTACTTATCTTTTTTATACTTTGTCAGCCGATGCAAGGATAGCGGTACACGTTGCATTTCTGATCTGATTGATTAGTTCACTACTTCTCCACGACAGCGCTCGTCCACATATTGCACAACGGACAGTTTTAAAATTACAGGAGCTCCAATTGGAAACTCTCTGTCAGCCACCTTACTCGCCAGATTTTGTACACACCTAATTAATTTTTTTCGGAATTCGGATAATTTTTTACAAGGTGAAAATTTCAACTCCGATGAGGCAGTGAAAATTGCTTTTAAAGAATTCGATTCCCGTCCCCAGGATTTTTATACGGCATAAGTGCATCGACAAAAATGATTAATAATACTTCAATAAATATAATAATATATATAATATTCAAAAACAAAAATTCTTTGAATTGTTCTACATAAAATGACAATTTCATATGTAAGGCAATTCAAATATAACATATTTCGCAATTAACCTACGAAAAGTAGCAAGACAAGTTGCTTTCATCATATTATTTATTGGCAGTTCATTGATCAATTTTTTACCTTTATTATAAAAACTATTTTGCGCTCCTGTTGGATCTGTTTGTCTAAAATCCCATCGACTTTTCCCAGGATGTGTGGATCTCGAAATTATGTTTTAAATTTTTATACATGTATAATGGCAACAAACTATTTTCATTTACCAACAATGATATTGTTAAGAAATAATCGATATTTGGAGTGAAATGTGACTAAAGTCTACAATGAATTTCGGCTTTTTTCATACCCTCCGACCAGAGAAATTGTATCACTGCTCGTAGTTCCTTCTCGGTGGAAACTGTTAGTAAAGCGGATATGTATGTACTGCAATAGACGAAAGGCAAATGATGCGATCGGGATCGAATTTCGCGCTCGGGACCGTGATTGCACCAACTCTAAACACTCATGCGCAGAAGGCTGTATGACAACCTAAAAGAAGTGATATGGCGACAGTACAGATGATTTATGACTCACCCTTGTAGTTATGTAACAGTCGACCGCACTCGGAGCACGGAGCTGCAAAACCCGATCGTGTGACATCAATGTTTGATTTTGGAGAAGGATGGAACGAATTGATCAAGATTACCGAGTGAGTCATCAGCCGTCCAGGTGCTGCGAGGAGGAGAGCCGCGGAGAGAGCTGCCGGACTTATCCGAGCATCTGGGCACACAATGGGCCATTACGGGGCCGGGGGCCCAGGGCTCCGCTGCAGCCCAAGTCGCTGATTTATCACCGACGATAGTATTTACCGGTGGATTTGAGTTCGATGCGTGAGTGAGAGTGAAACCTCTCGAATGAGAATCAATTTGAGGACCTGGCGCGGTCTGAACAGAATCTCATACTTTTTACTTTATTTTTATTATAATTAAAGAGATACAGAGAGACTACCCGAGTGCCCAACTATATAAAGAATTCAAAATCTTATTTGAAACAGCTGACCTCATCGATGAGTGTCGTGTTGTGGTGTGCGCGAGCAGATGCGCAAGCAGTATGCGCGTTAATGCTTTACATACACGTATTCGCTGGCACACGGGACTTACGTCTGACGGTCTGACGCCCAATTATCTCCATACCGAGAGCAACGATATCCACACATCAATATCGTACAAAAAGGAGCTAATCAAAAATGTCAATACTCTGCACAAACTTTCATCACCCTTTTGACATCGGCGTTAGACCGCTGACTAGGGAATCTTCTTATTTTATTTAGACACTTCACCCTTGGAAAGCGATTTGTACCATTCAACTAGTTAGATGTGGGTTATATTACTAATAACCAATCCTCAACACAGAATTCTGGAATCATCAAAACCGAATTCCAAATATATTTCCTGTTATATTTTTTCGGAATTGTATCACTCACCTTTGATTTTATGTAAGTAATAATTAGTTGATTCACTCACTCACTTATCATCACACCGTTTTCAAGCGGGGGTAGGTTTTCAGAGAGAATAGAGCGCCACACTACTCTGTCCTCACTCACCTCTCACCACACACAATTCTCTCTTCAATCACATTCATACATCTTCGCATACAAGCTCGATGATTGTTGAAGCTCCTAAAAGGACCATCATGCAGTATCTGTTTAATCAGGTCATGTCACGTCAAAATTTGGATCATACATTTTCCTTACCCTTTCGTCATTCATTCGCTCAACATGCCCAAACCATCTGATGGACCCTTTTTTATTCTATTAACTGTGCTAAGGTCGGCTTTTTAAATGGATTTTTCACACATACGTTCTTAGTGATCTCACTTCTACTATCTTTCCTCTTCTGAGGGCTCCAGCTTCTATTAGAAATTATCTGTTAAATTTTTAAAATAAAAATTGTAATTTAATTAACCATTATTTCATTTTCATAACGGTAGCGATATTGTTGCGTGCTTGCAGCCTTACATAGGATATTTAAATCTGATTTCATTACAGCTGTCTTTAGCCATATATGATAAGACCACTTTTGTTGTGTATATATAAATATGGGGATCCGAGTTGAAAAATTAAAGAAATGTAATAGGCATCTTGGAGATTATTGAGGAGCACCAGTCGGTCAACACTACCCTCAATAAGAAGTGATAGTTTGTCATAGTTGTCACATACAAATTACTCAATTAATGGAGGTTCGCCAGCCTCCCACGCCGTCTTCGGGTGTGATCTGACTGTCAATGTGAGGTTTTCACATTACGTTATTTGTAGTACGAACACGAAAATAAAGTATCAAACAAAAAAAAATACGAAAAGAGAAAGTCACGCGGTGGAGTAGGATCACATTGTTTATTACGAATTAATAGAATTAATTTTGATCTATGGACGTATTTCTTTTTTCATGTCCGATCTTCGGATAGAGCTGACAGCCGCTACAGAACTCCGAAGACCGCAAGTCATGGCAGAGCTAAAGTTGAACTTCGATGCTGTCGCTTACATTAAATTCAAACACATCTGATTCGTATAGCCGAAAAAGCGACACGAAAGACATTAGGTCATAGAATACCGACGCTGGCTCTTTTTCCATCGTCGTAAAATTCTGTCCCAGGGGCTCGACCTGGGTGAAAATCGGATATACAAAACTGCACAATGAACATGAATGACACAACCACCATCACTCGTACAGTATATAGAGGATAGAAAAAAAATACGCGTTACATAACTCAGACAAACAGAATATGTCTGTCTGGTTCAATTCATTGTTATTTTTTAGATCTTCAAACGTTGCCTGAATTTTAATTCAAGTTCAGATGATGTTATGTTGTTTCGTGGAAAAAAAGATGTGCATTTATTTTCTTATATCGTAGTGAGACCGTGTACCTACTGAGTGCTGATAACAACAACGTCACGCAACGGCGGTCAGTCAACAGTAATCGCAAACTGTTACGCACGCATTCCAGGGTCACTCATCCGTGAATTCTACGACATTCCATTACGCAGTAAAATACACGCCAGAAAAGCTTAGAAAATTCTCCAGCCTTCTCGTTATCTCTAGAAGAAATCTGACCGAGGAATTCAGCTATAAAGGGCAACACGCGACGCAAGCGCAGATAATTCAGTTCGCGACGACAATAGTGCGACATTGGTAGCGTGAAACAGTGTGAACAATGATTCGTAATATTACAACCCACACGATATTAGTAAGCGAGAAAAAACAGTGTGACTACGAGTGACATCAGCGGAATAAAGGATGAATACCGGTGCGAAAAGTTTCTACGCGCGAACATTGAACGGAGTTTATCAGAAGTGATCTAAGCAATAGAGGCAGCGTTAAATAGTGTGAATTAAGGAACAGTTCAATAATAAGTGCGAGAAATATTCGGAAGACATTTAGCGACTCTAAAATTACGAACGGTACTAAAATTTAACTTGTGTTCAGTGACTATACTGAACAACTAAATTAATTTCCAGCGTTTTCATTTGCCTCCCAAAGCCACGTCCCGTGACAATATTAAGAACATATTGTTAAAACGTTACACGCTGCCTTTTTAACATGCCTGAAATTTAAATTGTTTTCATGACAAATTATATTTAATCCAGAGAAAAACATATTCTGCATTTTATTTTATTTTAAGAGGCAGATTTTATCAATATCACCACGTGATCAATATTGGACAGTGCAGCAGCCATATTATAGTATAATATGAAGATATAAATGTCTGATAATCACTGTGATTAAAAAATTAAAAACATATTAAGCAGTTATGATAACAAAACGTTACAGTTTACATTTCTTTGTTTTAATTATGTTATTTAAATTTTTGGTTTTATGCTTTTGTCATGACTGCAGGTTTAAGAGGTGCCTCTCATCATCATTTAAGACACAGGCATGAGGGAACAATCACTAGAGTTTTCATTTAAGGACTTATTTATATTCCCACCACAGAGCATAAAAATTTACAGAAATTAACTAAACCATTTCTTTAGATTGGGTCACAGCGAAAGAATGTCTCCCTCGCGGATGCTTAAGACGCGTTTACGTCGCAGTCAAATTATTTATTCTTGCATAATTAAATCCCCTAGTAAACAAAAAGTATTTTTTAAAATAGAAGATGTTATTTTTGAAAAGAGTAAATTTCATTCCTAACCGAGTCTCTTAAGTAAATGTCTTAGTAATAGTAATAGAGCACGACTTATTTACTAAAATATTATATTTTTTAAGAGTATTTAATTTAACATTTATATATTTGTTTTAAAATTTGCAAGTTCGTCGTAATTTTTTAAACAATCAAACGTAATAGAAACTTGCCATGTCTTGGTGGTCAGTTATTATTATCTATTTAAGTAATTTATTATAAATAAAAACTAGCCAATATCATCATGGTTCTTCACCACTACTTTTAATATTTCGACACAAAACTGCAATTAACTGAGTTTATTACCTGATGATGAGAGGGATTACACCTTTCAAAAGTAAAGTTGTGACAAAAGCATGTTGCATCACAAAGAAACTGCCACGTAAATTGATAGTTATGGATTATTTTTTTTTTTAATAAATTTAATGTATTCAATAAATGTATAATTCCAAGACGCTGTTGTATAAATAACGCTAGAAAGATTAATTTTATTTATCGAGAATAGTTTGTCAGTTTGAAAACTCTTTTGTGCCCAGGTGTACGGGCACAACGCGCGAACGGAATCGGATAATCGACCCGTTTGACCCCCAGGACTTGTTTTATTTTCGCGGAGAGCGCCAGCTATGTTTGATCAATCGTTTAGCATTTTATTGTTCGTCTCATTAGCATTTTCGTACGCGATTCGGCCGCGGGCGCTGCTCGATCGGGCCGCGATAAAGCCATCAGCCTCCATCGCGCAACACATCAGTCTCGGCCGAGTGACGTCACGGCGCGGCGCTAGACACGCGCCCGACGCATTTGGCATTAAGCCATGTATTCACTAGGGGACAAATTGTCCCTCAACAGCATGCGCGGCATAGAGTCTACGTGACGTTGCAACGTCGTGCACTGTTCCGCGACCTCGCGCACAACATAGCGCGGCATTTCTACGTGCCGTGGCAACGTTGCCATGCGCACGGTACCCGAGCGTGCTCACTGCAACATTCCGCGGAGCGTCAGTACCACGTGGTATGTTTACAAGTGAATACGCATGCGCTGTATCTGTCAAGATGACAATGTGGGGAAACGAAATTGTTCTTGAACTCATCGAGCTGTATCGATCGAAGATCGCATAGAATATCCGTCCTTCTTTCTCTTTGCAGTAAATAATTTCGCATTCTCCTCTTACTTTTCGATAAACTCATTAACATAAACAGATACGCGGCTATCATCATAACCTCATAGGGCGATATATTTCCGTGACGTCTGTAAAACAATAATTATTTGCGAAAAGGACCTTGTTTTTAATAATATTCAATTTACTACAGTAAAACCTCGTTTATTTGAAATTGCGACCCAAAAAAACATTTCGAATTGCGCGGAACCCCGTTTTCGCCAAATGTGATACCGCAGCTGTCATCCATAACCTCATCGGATGACATTTCCGCGACAAGATATGCGAGTCCCTGTGTGCACACGTCAAATGACCGCGTCATTGTCCCCGAAACATGAGTGTAGATGTTGATGCGACATGCCGAGCGGAATGTTTCGCGATTTGTCCCCTAGTGAATACATGGCTTTATGAACGCGAGAATTTGTAACGCGGGCTCAGAGCGACATTAAATGTTTGGGAGAAAACTGAACAAGATGCAATGAAAAAGTATAAACCTATAAAAACGTCGCTGGAATGAACCCGATTTGAATCAAGAAGACATTACGCGGAACGCAACGGCCCAGATGAATACCATTCCAAAAGTTGAGTTTATTTTTTACTCCCTTTTATTAATTAACTCGTGGCGTCTGCTTGTTTGCCGTCAACAAAAACTTTGGATCGATTTTTGACCCTTTTCTCGTGATCCAATCGATCTGAAACTTGGCAAGCAGACTCGTGGCGACGATCAAGAAGATCTATCAAATTTTCGTTAAAAAAAATAATAATTATAGTATAATTTCGGATTTTTAGAAATTTTATTGGTTTTTTCAAATTGGAAATGATTCCAAAGAAAAGTTTGATTAGCAACGTCGCGCCGCCCGATAACGTCGCGGAATATTTTCTAAATTTGAATTACTCCGTCGGTATAATAGGTACATCACTACGAATTTCGAAAATTTACAAAACAATTGGTTCACAGATGACAGCAAAATTAGGTTTTTTGGGAAAAAATCAAATAATAATTTATTTCTTTTAGATTTCTGCTTAGTTTTGAATTACTCAAATCTGATTCTGACTAAATCATTTGACGCTGGAAATTCATAAGGTACGATATTGGTGATAATTGAATCTATCAAAATCTTGACATCTCAAAACATCTGACATTTTAGAAATATATTAAATTTCTGTAAGTTTAGTGTTATGTTATATGTTTTAATTCGTCTTTAATTATTATTATATTTTACAAAGAAAGGGAGTATAGTAAAAACTTTGTTTTTATGGGTTACTTTTTTTTAAAAGAACAGATTTTGTAAATATATATTCATATTATAGTTAAACGTTGCTTATTTATACATAGATCGAATAGCTATATGTTTACATTCAGTGTTTTTAATTCTTTATTAATGTTTGTTATAATATAAAAGATGTTCCCTCTCTCCTTAGCAAGGCCGGGGCCTGGGGTAAAAGAGAGGTTCATTCTTTGGGTCCAGTAGTCTAATCTAAACCATAACACTTATTCATTTTATCGAAATTTAAAATTAATTAAATTTTAATAAATATCATTATTAAGTTCTTCGGGTTAAGTATTTTTAGGTGTTACAGCTGTTTCGGCTTGTAAGACCATTATCTATATTTTACAGGGCTTCACCACAAATATCTAATTACTCTAAAGGGGAAGGGGTAACTAAAAATTTTATAAATAAATCGTTTGTACGTGGTACATCCACTGTTTGATAATGACCTTACAAGCCGAAACAGCTGTAACACCTAAAAATACTTAACCCGTAGAACTTAATAATAATATTTATTAAAATTTAATTTATTTTAAATTTCGCTAAAAATAAATATGGAGTTCTACAAATTAAACACAAAAACCATAAATAAAAAATACACTTATTCAATTCAATTTATTAATAATCTATCAATGTAACACACATAAAATGTACAAAATTAGAAAATAATAAAAATGTAAATGTAAAATGTTCCAAAAGTATTTCCAGCGATGGCGAGACCACTGGGTGTAGGTATATAGAATACGCGTTAACAAGATGACTACTTCGAAGAAGAAGAGAGTAAGTAAAGTGTGTATGAATAAATGTGTTTCTGTCGTCCAAAGGTTCGGTCCGCTTCCGTCACCTTTAACATTCTAAGCGAGCACACTGCAACATTAGGCAATCTCCTAGCCAGTGTCTGTGGTGGAAAATTATCCATCGTTTACAAGCATAATTCTGATTTTTCTATTTTTTTAGAAGGCATTTATAATAAATATTAAAACAATATCATATATGACTATTTTTTCAAAGGTGCATAGCGATATGAGTAACACTATACAAACTGTTTACTAAGCAAAATATATAACTTGAATACAATAAAAAAAAAACTTTTATATAATTTTTCTATGGACAATGTTGCGAAAGAAGAATGTACCTAATTGTAAATAAATACCCGAAACAATAGTTTGTAGCTTTTAAGAAATGCATTCGTCTTATTTCAAACGTGAAAGTTCAATTAGAAGAATATTTTTACACCTTTCTCTATTCGGAGTTTTTGTTAAAAAGGTGTCTTTTGTAATTTCGTCATCAAAAAGCGATTTAAAAATTCTCATATTTTAATTTTTTTAGCACTCAAAGTAGAGTTATGAAAGAGACTTAATTCTTTATTAATTCAAATAATTTTATCACTAATGGCTGGCCATCAATTCAGAGACCTCTGGAAAACATTTTTTATTGCCTTCTATTTGTATTAAGTGTTTCTGTCCGAATTTTAATAAAAAATTAATATTGTAATGAAGCACGATCACATTCTCTTAAGATGATCAATCTGACTCTGGTTTCTAAGTGGCTACTTCAGTCATCTTTAATTATAATTCACAAATAATATAAATAAAGCAACGACTGCTACCACATGGCTAGGTATAACATATTTATCGATAAATATATTATTTTAACCAATGGTATTGGAATTTTTTTACGGAGATACTAGATATTTTAATATAATGTCACGAGTTGGGAGAATTGGAAGGAATTACACGCCATCGAAATTTCTCGAGCAGTTCATATGAATCTGGAATCAACTGGGATATTCTCGCAGTCACTGAAAATATGGAAAGGCTACTGGAAATGTGGAGAGACTAATAAAAATGTGTAGAACGTTCTCGAAGCATCGCGAAATCAACATGTTTGGTATAAAAGGGCGAAAGCGCGCGTGGCGAGCGAGTTATTGTTTTGAAAAGTGTGAAATCCACAGACAAAGCGAAACCGTTGCGTCGGATCAGTGTGGCCAGAGTGACAACGATAACCAAAGAGCGAGTTGTATATGTAAGCGGAATATTTTTGATAGAAACGTGAATTTAGTGCGAACCTGTGTGGAATACTTGTTTTAGTGACAATTAGCGCGAAGTAAAAAAGTGCGCAAATTAATTTCGTGTCCAGGAATTTGTGTAACAAATAAAAGTTTAAATAGTTTTTAGTGTTTCATTTGCCTCCCACAACTACGATTCGGTGTCAATATATTTATTATATAGACAGATAAAGATTTATTAAAATATAAAAAAATATTTTGTCCATGAACTGCATGCGATCAACTCAATCGTTTATCAATTTCTAAACCTTCTAATGGAATCATATTAATAAAAAGAAAATTCTTTGTAAAAAACCAATATTTATTGAATTATCTACATATTTTCGGTTCAATGATCCCTTCATCAAGATACAACGTATAGTAAAAATTAAAGTTCGAAGTATAGACATTAACAAAAACAATATATTAATGTATGGGAGTTGAATAACTAATTAAGAACGAATTTGAAAACAAATTTAAAAGATAACTATTTGTAAAAAGGATTCGCTTGTTTGTAAGTTGTATCTTGATAAATAGTGACGTTATACAAAGTGATTTCTTTTTATTAATATAAATAATGTTATTTTACTGTTATTAAAGAAATTGTATGAATTATTTGATAAACAAATATTCTAATAGAATCGCGAAAATCCATACAAATCATTACATTTGATTGGATTCACGGTGTCGCATTATTATTGGAGAAAATAAAACCATATATATGAGATATTAGATTTTTGTGGTTACGATAACTCCCGTTTAACTTTTCTGCTGATTTCAATATTTTTTTGCCAAATTGACATCACTGCCACGGTCTTTAATTAGATGAATCCGGTATCTTGTTTCAAAATGTTAGAAAAATCTAATATCACACCTACTATCTAATGTTTTTTAAATATCCCAAAATACTCGTTGTGTAAAAATAAGAATAACTTGGAGGATAGTAGATGAGATTAAAACCTTCGATGTTGTTTTGTGAAAGGCGGTCATCTTGACCATCTAAAAATAGACAACATTCTAGAGAACAACCTATTTATTTAAAAATTACGTTTGAAATAAAATAAAACATTCTGTTTATAACTGGCCTGTCGACGCTTGATTTATATATTCATGAAATCTGCCTACAATGGCCTATCGAGGAAATTTTATTATTGCTTCAAGTTTGTGTTAACTGGGGTATTATGCCGTGTTGTTACGACCTTTCGGGCCGACGTTTCGGATCCCATTGCAGGGTCCATCATCAGGGCTGATGTGTTGTCTTGAATGTTGGTGTTGTGGTTAAGTATCGGCTTGCAATACCGTGCCGAAGTCATGATGTGTTTGTATTGTGTTGTATGTATGATTCATCTGTTGTCTGATCACTATCTCTGCGGAGTCTGCGACGAGAATGACTTTGAAGCGCCGGATACCAAGATGTTTTTAATTTGAGACCATCATCTCTATTAATGTTTATCGGATGCTTGTAGATTTCTAGTGCTTCCTTGATAAGACGCGCATGGTGACTCTTAGGCTTTCCAAGGATTTTCGGTTCGAATGCAAAATGATGGCCGGTATCCAGAAAATGCTCAGCCAGTGCTGATTTTTCTGGATGACCGAGTTTGCATGCCCGTTTGTGCTCGTTGACCCTTTTGGAAATGGTACGCGCCGTTTGCCCCACGTATACTTTATCGCAGTCTTGACAATCGAGTCTATACACACCGTCCGTTTCTAAGCGATCTCGATCCTTTGCTGATCTCAACATATCTTTAATTTTGAAGTTGGCACCAAAAACTGTCTTTATGTCTCTTTTCTTGAGAGCTCTGGCAATTCTGTCTGTAACGCTTTGGACAAAAGGCAGAAAGGCGATGCCTTTGCACTCAGGTTCTGTATGTTTTTCAGGGCGAACAGACCTCGTACTTATGATGCGTTGTATCTGTCGCTTCTGGTAACCATTGCCTTCCAGTGCGTCGCTGAGTGTTATCATTTCCTCCTGTAGATATTCATCTTGGCATATCCTTTTGGCCCTCGTGGCCAAAGTGTTGATGAGACCTCTTTTTTGAGCAGGATGATGGTGGGAGTTCGCATGTTCTGATGTCATGTTACAACCCGACATTTGATCCCTTTAGATTTATAATTTATGTAATTGTTATTAAGCGTCTGCCTCACTGAAGATTCTTAAAAAAAGTAACCCATAAAAACCTATTTATCATGAATTAATTCTTGTATTAGACTGTATGGATATAAAAAATAGTATTAAAGGTAAGGGAAATTGAAATTAATATAAAAAACTAACCCATAAAAAACAAGTTTTTATTATACTCCCTTTCTCATTTACTAGTTGAAACATTTTTTTTTCGCTTAACCTACACTTTGGGCTTCGGTCGGGCGACGCCACGAAAGGGAGTAATAAAAAATTTCCAATAATCCAGAATTATAATTTGAAATATTTTCATACAACTTAATAAGTTGTATGAAAAAACCATTCAAAATTTGAAAAATCCAAAAATTTATTAATTTTTTTTAACGAAAATTTGACAGATCTTCTTGATCGTCGCCACGAGTCTGCTTGCAAAGTTTCAGCTCGATTGGATCACGAGAAAGGGGTTTAAAATGGATCCAAAGTTTTTTGTCAGACAAGAAGACAAGCAGACGCCACGAGTTAGTATAAAGGGAGTAAAAATAAAAAATGTTCGAAATTTTTTTTAGTTATTTTAAATTAGGGTGTTTATACCTAGCAATTCAAACAGTTTTCCAAATTCCTCATCGGAATTTGTTAGTTCTCGCAGAGTTGGACTCAAGTGATATCCCCTACCGGGGAAAATGCAAATGAGAGACCCCTCTTTTAAAATTGAATCAAATTAACTAGCAAGCCGAAATAAATTTGCAACCATTACGGGGGCAAATAATGTTCCCGCTTGTTCTCATCAATTTGAATAATGCGACCGGGACCGGCTCTCGGGAGATTTGCAAACAAACGCCATCTTTGGTTTGATATAAATACGAAAAAATTAACCAACCTTAAATTTTTAAGAGGGAGAGTAGAAATAGATTTGAAAAAAAATATGACTGAGAAGGCAAAATTGTTGTTAAATTTTGTTCTTAGTATACTGAATATTAATGAATTGTTAGAAACCCTCAGAGATAGTTATTTTATTTATGAAGACATTTACGTACTTTGTTATGTTAACTGACAACGACAGTTGACAAAAGAAGGCGTTAAGGGTTTTGATTAAAAGTATATTTTTAAATATGGTAAACTAGACTAGACTGAATGAGGTAGAAATGCGGTCACTAAGACGCTTGTGTGGAAAATATTTGGTCGATAGAGTAAGGAATGAACAAATTAGACGTAAATGCAATGCTGGCTGTAGTGTGGTAGATAAAATAACGAAAGGAGTGCTGAGATGGTTTGGTCATGTGGAACGTATGAACGAGGAAAGGATGGTTAAGAAAATATATGAGGCGAGTGTCGAAGGCAACAGGAATAGTTCACGAAAGACCTGGCATGACCAGATACAGCAAGTGTTTGAGGATGGCCCCGTTAAAAGCCGCAACAACCGTAGAACTTGTACGAGAAGATGTGTGAATGTGGCCGAAGCAAAAGTGGTGTGCCAGGATAGAAGAGCGTGGCGTTCAATCCTCTCTGCTTACCCCTGCGGGGAATCGGCGTGATGGTTAGTTAGTTAGTAAACTACCTATTAATTAAAATTAAATTGAACTTTGTAATGCACACCCATTGAGTTTAATTTAACACGACTATTGTTTTGAGAGAAGAAGTCCATCTCATCATCAGGTATAATTTATAACGAACCTAAATACAGAAATTATAAAAAAAATTGAGTAGAGTAACGGGTCGCGGAGCAGTAGGGGTGATTTTTTGTGTAGTCTTCAAGGGAAAGATGTTAGAAACGGAGATTTTCGTAAGAATTTGATTTTGTTTATGAGTGTTTTTTTTCAGAATTGAATTCATTTGGATATCGGATCATATAGATATAATTAATAGTTGGTATTAATTATATTCGTATCGTTGGCGAATTTTGAGAAATAGTTATTCTCATATCTAGATGTAGTATTACAAAAATAAGGCATACGATTACGACACAAATATAGAGTGCGTGGATTCCAAGGTCATAAGCAAATACTGTGAATTTGTCTTTTGGGATAAGTCAAACCATACTTCGATCCTTTGACCTGAAGGTATTTTTTTTAAAATTTTTGAACATCAAATTTAAAAATAGCGTTCTCTAATCGAAAAAAATCAAAATTACGCGCTACACTTATTTCCACGTTCTCTGTAAGCACAGCCAATATTCGCATTCAAGGATAGTGAACTGTTACGTAATGTACCCTTAAACCATCGTAAAAACCTATAATATTATATTTTATTATCCAATCCGCCACATTGACATCTAACGACCAGTAAAGAGATTTAACAAAATATGTATTACTATAAAATGTTATAATAAATGTATTTTGAAAAATCTCGCCATATTCCGTATTTTACGGACCTTAAAGCTCCGGAAAGCCAACAAACAACTTACATTTTATTCTTAACAACATGACACACTTTAGTATATCGCTGGACTAGAGATTTTTAAAAAGTTTTTTCTTGTTTAGCCGAAATCTGGCCATTTCAGTAGTTATAAGCACTGGAAATCTACTAACGATTTATTCATTACTGATTAATTAACCATTCAATGTACAAAGTCACTTAATACTATTAAACTTAAGACAAGACATCCTTTATCCAAATGTCAAATGTCGATGTATGGTCATTGGATCGTGATCTTTCAAGACGAAGACGAGACATCAGCAAACCTTATATTAGATAAACATTGCACTAGCGTATACATTTACGTATTCGTTCCAAGACCGAAAGGAGTGCCGACACTAAAATACGCGGGAAGACCCGAGAGCAGCTCGTGCTCGAATATTTCTTGTCCGACTTCTGAATGTTTTTAGTCTAAAATTTAAAAAAAGAGATTTGAATTTCTACAATAAATTATTTAATTAAAAAAAATAATAGAAAAACATTTTTTTACATCACTGTTTTTTTTAATTTAAAAATTATGTCGTACAGTGATGTCTATTTAGACTTACAAATCCACATTAACAATAGGCGAAGTCGCGAGGCCTTCAAGGTAACCAAAGCGGGTAGTGACGTAAAAACTGACGTTTAAAAGCACAAAAAATGTTAATTTATATAAAATTAGTTAATAAACCTTATTATATCTGATGAATTAATTGCTATTGATATCGATAGTATAATATAATATTAGTTCAAATTAAAGTAAATTTAACAAAAATATACGTCTTTTACTGATTTTGAATCAAAAATAATGAGAAGCCGTGAATTTACACGTACCCCAGCCGCTGACATGCGAAGACTGATTTGAAAAGTGCGTCATTTGTTGACATATATTTCATGCTTTGGAATTTTTATTTTTAAAAAGTAATTACGTGTTTTTAATAAAAAAATATCTTTTAATTAGTGTCTTTAGATTGATACTGCGTACGTAAATATTAAATATATCATCTCTTTCTATGAATAAAAAGCGTTTTAAAATCACCAAAAAAACATAAAATATTGTTGCATATTTAAAGATTTATAACATTGTTAATATGAAACATTTATTAAATATTTACGTAGGGTTTATCCATCAAAATGCTTCCCTTAAACTCATAAGACAACATATGCTACGTACATATAAATGTTCAGTAAAAATTAACCTCGCCTAAGACACTAAACACGAATTTTTTGGCCGCGACCTGTCGATAAATGCTTATATTTTCTTAATTATAAAGTAAATAATGTTCAGTTCTAATCTAAGTCTTCGCCCTAAAAAATGCAGTCAGATTTTTATTATATTATTTTTGCTGTCCTGACGAAGAAGCCATTGGCTTCGAAACACGTTGAATTTTTTCAATAAATAAGTGGTTTTAACAAAGTTAATTTATATCAATTATAATTATGTTACCACAAAATTAATTTGCTACATTTGAAGAAGAAGTTTTTATTATTCAAATGAATAATAAAAACTTCAAATGTAGAAAATTTATTTTGTGGTAACATAATTATAATTGATATAAATTAACTTTGTTAAAACCACTTATTTATTGAAAAAATTCAACGTGTTTCGAAGCCAATGGCTTCTTCGTCAGGACAGCAAAAATAATATAATAAAAACCCTAATTTTCGTAAAAAATGCCGAAATACGCTTTTGCAGTGAATGTGCCGCCTTAACGCTGTTGCTTAACTTACACTATTTTGCAATAACTCGTAAATAAATAATAAATACACTCATTAATAAACACTTTTTATTGCTGGGTAACACGTACTTAACATTCACTAGAACATTTCATCCGATTCTCGCTGCTTAAATCGCTCCATTTTATTTCGCCACTTAGGTAGTACTTTGATTATTCGCTCGGTTTCTGTCGCATGTCAATTATTGCACCTGGCCACTCTGGCTTTGGGGCTCGTAGCCGACCTCGCACTGTTTTCGCCTGTCAAACGCGACTACTACTACAACAACGAAAGCTGATACTTTCGGTCTATCTGGATTATTTTAGTGTTAAGTAGAAGATGCCGCAAGAAGAAGTAGCTGCAACAACCGTAGAACGTGTATGAGAAGATGTATGAATGTGGCCGAAGCAAAAGTGGTGTGCCAGGATAGAAGAGTGTGACGTTCAATCCTCTCTGCCTACCCCTGCTGGGAAACGGCGTGATGGTTAGTTAGTTAGTTAGTAGAACATTCTCGTGGCTTCTAGGCTTTTATAGGTGTTTGTCGAATGTTTTAGACATTTCCCGAGCGTTGTAGATATTCTCGATATTTCGATAGTGTTGTGACAAGTGATATAAGAGTACGATATTCTTTTTATCATCTCGCTATAATATTGTCACGTGTCGTGGCTGCGGGAGGAATAAATGAAAATGACTATTTCTTAATTTATCACTCGTTAAAAACACATTATTATCGCTTTGACATTTTATTTAACATTCACTAGAACATTCCATCCAGTATAAATCGCTGCGGTTAATTCTGCTACTTTAGTAAAAACTCCGCTAGATTATTCGCCAGAGTAATCGCTTCGAATGGCTATCCTAGGTGTCGCGGCCTGCGACCGCCTTCGCCTCGTTTTCGCTGTCGAACGCGCTCAAGCCCACTACTCCCACGCGCGGTCTTATTTATATCTGACAAATGCTGGTTCTTTTTACTTTCTGAGTTTGTCTAGTATTTACGAGAAGATTCTCGTGGCTTCTTGGTTTTTATAGATGTTTCTCAAATGCTTCTGATGCCTCCCGAAAGCCGTAGGTCACGCTAGGCCTCTCTGGATTTTTAATTAGTGTTGTGAGAAGTTACAGAAGTGTGCAATTCTTTTTAACGTTTCGTTACAAATTATTTAAAAAATTCATTTATCTTTTCATATCGGCTTCATTACATTGGTAATCTTATCAATTCGGATTATATTATGAAGATCTCTTTAGACCCACTTCTCAAATGCTTCATGTCGCCTTTGCATTATTTTAGTGCGTGTCCATGAATCCATTCCACATTCGTACAAGGAACACATACGACTCTTCTTCTCCTTATAATGCCAATATAATTCAATAAACTGAGACAAACAGACAGCTTACCACAGTTTAAAAAACAACTCACTCATACACAACATCCATTTTATAAATGATGACATGAACCTATAGATCCATTAAATCAATCATTCATTAAGTACTAATCGCACTACATTTAAACATAAAATGGACGTAATTATGCAGAAAGCAGCCAACCCAAAAAACATGGAACTGAGAAAATGGCTTCTAAAAATTTGAATCTACAAAAACCTAATATGTCGATATTTAATGCATTATTGCACATTTTTTTGCATAGGGCTTATTGTAAAGATATTTTTTATGGTTTTTATATGTAATTATAAGAATAAAACTTTTATTTACAAAGATATGACGCGTTTTACAGGTTGATTTCTTTCTGCAAAATGTCAAAATGTACGAAAAACAGGACTCATTTTGTTCTATGTGGGTTGGCTGTATTCTATGAAATAGGAGTGACATTATTAAATGTCAGTTATTTTGTAGGTACTATGTTGCTTGGATTTATTCTACACATATTTTTATTTTATTTTTAATATTACATTTAAGTATAAGCATGTTTGTTTGTTTAATCAGTTGTCATATTTGTTCCAAAATTTATTTTGTATAAAAAAGTGTTGTCTGTCTTGCTGATGGTTATTAAATTAATAAATAAATTAATAATAATTTTTTTTTTTCAATAATTTCATCCAGGTAAAAATCATCAAATCACTTAGGTAGTTACTGGCGGCAAAATTGAAAACTTATCTTCGTTGTGTCACGGCAGAAACCAAGTAAGCTTTATCTAGATTATACATTATTTTATAATAATTGTAACTAAGAAATGACTATTCAAAGCATATTTATATGTATATATATATATGTATAATATTTCATGCAAATCTCATTTCAACTTCTAAACTTTGGATTTGAAAATCCTAGCACAATTTTGTTTTTCGGAACACAAAATTTTGACTGAAATAGGTACTGATAGATAAAGTGATACTCTTTCAGATGCATACATACCAACAAAAATAGTTTATTTTTAAAGGTAATACCCAATATCAAAATAAAGAAACGCTCATGTAAATTACTTTAGCAAGTGCAAATAAAATAATCTGGATAATCCCCACAATACAAGAGCCGCTACAGTTAAGTCAATAATTTGTATTATTAACATTTAAATTTAACTACACAAATAATATTCTTAATTGCCTTGTTGGTCGAATAACCCTATTCTTAGAATCCAAACAATTGAATTAGTATAAGATTACATTTCATGAAAGGCTTAACCTTACATTTCCTGGAACAAAATAAGTGCATTGACATTCCTTTTGCATGTCATTGCCATTATTTTATTTACTTCGGGAATTCCAAATATTCCCAATTGCTTAAACAAATTTTTATTTTATAATTTTATGAATAATGTAATGTGAATAATGTAAATGGAGTGATTATAGCAAACGGCTGACTGAATAGTACTGTACAATGTACATATATATCCGCATATTGACCATAAGCAAACCACAGAAAAAGTCCAAGTGGCTTGGATGTTTTCTATGAATTTGGTAAAGCATGGAATTAACGGTACTATCGGAGGCATAGAAAACGTTCAACCCACTTGGATGTTTTCTGCAAAATGATCTTTGGGTAATAACAAAAATCGCATAATGCGTCCATACCACATGGATGTTTTATGCATTAATTAATAACAGCGATAGCCGTGATGTGGGTTAGAAAAATCTTGAATATACAAAAAACTATAACATAAAGAGCATGGACGATTTCAGCATATAAAGATATCGTAGGAAGCTGTCCAAACCCGTACATAACTCATTTTTAGCATTTTGTGGGTTGGCTGCTTTCTGCATAACTACGTCCAAATATACAATACACATAAATGTACATGTAAAATATAATTAATTGCAAAAATTCATGTTACTAGAGCGTGCCGAAGACACTTGTAATTGGGATAATGGGCATAGTCTTTACCATAATGTTTATTATCAGAGTATCATGTACCTATTATCCTGTTAGTGTTTGTAATAAATAAAAAAAAACTTAAGACGCATTTATTTACACAATCCTATAAAAACCTATAGAATCTGACCACAACAACGCTAGCTAATGTTTTCCACTCCTATTGTGCACTCTGCGAAAACACCTAATTCTTTCAGGCACTCCCAACTGTTATAGTACTCAATTTTAATTCCATTTCTTGTATGCCACCTAGTGAATAAGTAATAGTAAATAAGTTTTTTCTTTTCTAGCAGTAAGTTGTTTTGTAAGATAATAATTTTTCTGTGTAAAGCGCCTTTGAGGTGAGTATTCGCGAAAACGGCGCTATACAAGTTATCCAAATATTATTATTATTAATGCCATCTTCCATCTGAGATCAGCGATCATTCTGTAGATAACGACTTAATTTACCGTCGCATGGAACAACTCAGTCGAGTTACACTTATATCAGTCCTATATACTTAGAGTAGAATCGTATAATTCTAATTCACGAATTTAAATGTGACCCTGGTTGCAAAACATTTTATTCATGCGGAAGAATGCAGCTCGGGTTTGCTCTATAAAATATTTAATTTACATAAAAGCTTCCTAGTTTTCATTTAACCCTTATATTATATTAAATTAAAATTAAAATTGAATCTCGGAATACGCCGAGTAAGGTCACATGCATTAGTGTGAGTGATAACCTATATAACACGTAAATTGTGTAGTGGTATTCTTTTTTTAAATCTACTCCATTGGCCACTTCAAGCCAACGGTCGCGCGGAGCGGTTGTCTCTTTGTTTTTTTAAAGATACGGTTACTACAATTTTATGATGATACGGTGATCACAGACTTAAATCAATTTAATATAAATTTAGATGTGGATTCGCAGTGCGAAACAGAAGAAAATAGTTTATCTCATTGATTAAAATTAATTATAAGATTCTGAAACCATTAAATCATAATAAAACCTGCTTATATATTTATTTTAAACTATCTTTAATGTAGGGTCTTGATAATGTTACTGGCAGACATTGTTACGTAGAGAATTATATATTTTGATTAACGATTAATACCAATTCTGATTAAGTAATGATTACTGTTCTAGTGAGTACTGTATAAACAGTACTCAGTAGAACAGTAATCAGTCTACCCTATACCTCCGCGGGTACAGGTCGTTCTCCTGATGACGTTGAATACGACTTCAACGAAACGTAGAGAATTGGTCCTCGGAAAAACATACGGTTAGTACAAAATATCCGTAACCATTTATAGTAAAATAGGCGTACATTATGTTAAGTGTTCTCTTAAGTCAGCCGATGACAAGTTTTAACCCCTGTAAACGCCAAAAAAAAACTCTCCACGAGACAGTTATAACTTAACTTTATTAAATATGATTCTTTTCGGGACAAAATCCAGTATTTTGTTTTTATATAATAAAATAAATAAAAATAACTTTGTTCAACACAACTTATATTTATTTTCAAATCCAACCAGGTCTCGCTACTACCGAAGCTTCTTCAGGAAGAATCTTAACTGCCTAAACATACAAAAATTATACGCTTATATACTAAAGTGAAAGGTGAAAGGACGGAGTGCCAATAGTGCTCCTTTATGTACAGATCCACAAATTCATTTAACACAAACTATCACCACATTGACATTTTCAACGCAACAATAAGAAACATAAAACAAACAATATCTACACTACCGCACCCAAACTAATTTGTACATTATATCTTCCTTTCTACTCCCATCCCTCATTCCCCTCCACCCTCTCCACTCGCTATTAATGTATGTTAAAGTAAATTTTTAAATTCAGTGGAAAATTTTTAAGATTGTTTTGCTGTTAATTTTTCCCTAACAAAATAAATAAATAAACACACAAATACACACACTCACACAAACTCATTATTGGACATGTTTTTTCTTATTTTTTTATCGATTGTATATATGTGTTTTCTTGTAATTGGCCCAAAACTCTGTACATCAATTATTGTTTTTTTTCAAGATTGATTAATTATATGGCTGTAAGAAAACCAATAAATGAAAATAAAATAAAATAAAATAAAATAGTGGGGGTAGGGGGTGGGATTTCGCAGGGAATATAACTATTAAGAGGGAAAATATTTAAAAGTGGACTAAAAGAGAAATAAGAATCAAGTAAATTTATCTTTTAGTCCACTTTTAAATATGTTCCCTCTTAATAGTAATATTCCCTGCGAAATCCCACCCCCTACCCCCACTATTGGCACTCCGTCCTTCCACCTTTCCCACTAGTATATAAGCGCATAATTTTTGTATGTTTAGGCAGTCAGGATTCTCCCTGAAGAAGCTACGGTCATAGCGAAACCTGGTTGGATTTGAAAATAAATATAAGTTGTGTTTAACAAAGTTATTTTAACTAACTTACCGTCACGCCGTTTCCCAGTGGGGGTAGGCAGAGAGGATAGAGCGCCATACTCTTCTGTCTTGACATACAACTTTCGCTTCGTCTATATTCATACATCTTCGCATGCAAGCTCGACGGTTGTTCAGGCTTCTAACAGGACCATCTTCCAGTATCTGGTTGATCTGGTCATGCCACGTCTTCCGTGGTCGCCCTCTCTTCTGGCGCAGTCAACACTTGCATCATATAACTTTCTTACCATTCTTTCCTCATTCATTCGCTCAACATGCCCAAACCACCCGAGCGACCCTATTTTTATTCTGTGTATTATGCTACGATCAGCTTTACATTCATTCCTAATACCTTCATTCTTTACTCTATTGGATATGGATTTACCACACATACGTCTAAGGGACCTCATCTCCACTGCATTCAATCTACTTTCGTTCCTCTTCTGCCAGCTCCAGGCTTCACTTCCATACATTAGTGTCGGTACCAGAACTCCATTGTGTACCGCTAGTTTTGCCTCGGTAGACATATTTCTATAAGAAATTACAATCTATTAGAAATAACATATTTCTATTAGAAATTACAAAGTTATTTTTATTTATTTAATGATAATGTCTCACCACCAAGTGTTTGCTTCCTCCAAAAATTTTATATAATAAATTAGAAAAAACTCAAAAACTATTGCATTGCATTTTATATGTTCAAATTGAATACGGATTGCTGTATGCTGTAATGCATGTTGAGGTATACATAATAATGGTAAGAAAGATATATGATGCAAGTGTTGACGGCGCCAGAAAGAGAGGGCGACTACGGAAAACGTGGCATGACCAGATTAACCAGATACTGGAAGATGGTCCTGTTAGAAGCCTGAACAACCGTCGAGCTTGCATGCGAAGATGTATGAATGTAGAAAAAGCGAAAGTTGTATGTCAGGACAGAAGAGTATGGCGCTCTATCCTCTCTGCCTACCCCCACGGGGAAACGGCGTGATGGTAAGTGAGTAAGTATGCTGTAATTTTCACTGGGCATCAGATAAATAATCAGGCGAGAGACCCCCGCGCGCGACTGTGGCTCCAGCACATCTCGCAGCGCGGCCAGGACGATGTCAGGACGTGGAGTGGAGAATGAATTCTTTATGGGTCCTGCAAGAAAAATGGAGGAAAATTTGCGTTCTTCGCGGGAAAAGGCGAACCTCCCGGCATTAAATTTGTAGCGTAAGCGGGTGGTTTATTTTCTCTACATAATTTCCTTACAAATTTTCACTCGCGACGGACGTTTATTTATTTATTTCTATGCAATAGCTCGACAAGAGGAACTGAAAGTAATAATACGTTAAGTGTCCCTGGTGGCGGTTTCCTTAATCACGCGGATCCTTACTACGAATTACTTAATTTTAGATAATCTGTTGTTCCACATTACCATCTTTAGATGATAGGCTGATGCAATAAAATAATTTTATTTTACTTTATGTATTTCTTAATAATTTTTTATTTCTCCTTTCTTCTGCACCCAAGAGACAGTGACGTAGTTTTGTGTGGACACTCCGCCGCGCCATACACATGTCTTAGAATCATATGTGGCGTGGCAAGGTCGATCGCTTTAGTATTAAAATAATGGAAATCTGAGAATTTGTAGGGCCGATTGAGAGCTATTAAGTGCTACTTCACTGATGCTGGAAAAGTTTGGAGAGAGATGAGACACGGTGGAAAGATGAACCCACCGTTTCTCCCCCTCCTTAGGCTGGACCACTACGAGATGACATAGTCTAGGGTCATGGAAAGTTCCTGAGAAAGTTGTTTTATATTTTATTTGATCAATTATGGAAGGCACACGACAAACTTTAATCTTTGGCACAATGTGCATTTTTAAGGGATGCAAAAGAAGGAATGGTAGAGAGGTACTGTAAAGTTATTGAGACTTTCTTTTCGATATTCGTGACGTCACGTTGGCACAGAAAACGATTCAAAAGAATATTGTTCTTTTCTTATGTGGCAACACTGATTGGTCCCTATCGAAAAGATCATACCCTCAATTGTTTAAAAGTGGTTCCATCCCCCCTCTCGTTTCGACAAGGCTTGTGTTAAAAGCTTCAATTTTTCGTCTCATTTTTTAATTGTACATTTTATAATTTTCGTTTAATTTCGTCTTCGCCGAACTTCGGGAGTAACGAACGTTGGTGGACAACCAAGTGAAACAGTTGTTTGGTGATGATATATCGCATCGAGGGACGCCAAAACACAAAAAGGTGAGTCGAAACGTCCTTCATTTCTCAATCAAAATACAGTCCACTTTTTTCAATCTTTTCCCCACGTATGCGGCGATTTTGTGTTGCGTACACTTTCAATGATCTTATACCCACAGAATTAGTTTTGTTTTTACTGAAAATTAACCTCGCTAATAACCTCGTTAAACGCAAGGCTGAGATTAAATAAGAGCTTTTATATTTTTATAAGCAATGCTTTTCATATCTGTATTTTAAGAGTATAAATACATGTATACTCCGAAATATATGGTCCTGGGTATGATGCAGTGGGTCCACTCTTAATACTGCAGTATGTTTTACTGCTTACTTATATTTGTAAAATACCTTACCTTTATTATTAATAAAAGCCCTAAAGGACTTTAAATAAATAAACGTATTTAGATTTCTAACATTCTTTCATTTAAAGAGTTAAGGTTGTTATTACGGTCATTAGACTCCTCCTATTCCAACAACTCCAATACATGCAATACGGCAATCTGCGAACATGCGTCCAAGGGGAATCTCTGTCACTTCATCAGATTTGACAAGGCAAAAATCTTATCAACAGAACCGCATCTTACACCCAGATTAGTGAGGGAGTCCATTGAAATATACAAACATCCCAATTTCAATAGAGATGACAGTTACCAAATATCAAGTATTTGGCGCCCTGTTCTAACGACACTGATTCAACCCTTGAGAGAAGTCGCAGTAAAATTCGCCGACGTAACTAGTACATATTGCACACTGGCGACCTCCATTGTAGAAGAAGAGAACACTCCACAACAAAGTGCATACAATTTACGCCCTAGAAAGCAGCACCTTTAATCAGTTCGACCTCTACCTCCGCGGGTAAAGGTCGTCCTCCTGATGACGTTGTATAAGTATCCAACGAAACGTCGAGATTCGCTTCTCGGTAAAACATACGGTGCGTATAAAATATCCGAAATTACAGTTAAATTCTTTCATTTTTTGTAATTTTCTTGTTTTGTACAATACTTAGCTATGCTAGCTAGCTATGCTAATTGATCACTTTGTGTTTCATATTAAATAAAAGCCTAATTCAGGGCACGTATTATAAATAAATAAAATTGAATTGAATTGAAAAGCTCACCTGACACTTTCCGTTGATGCACATGTCCAGGCTGCCCGGCCTGCACCGCGTCCCGTCCTGGACCTTGGAGGCCAGCTGCGCCACCACCACCGTCTCGTCCTCGTTCTCTTCGGACAGGGGAGGGGGTCCATCCTGGGAAATGAACTCATCCTTTGTAAACATGACTACACTACTACTAACCCCTAATTTGAATTATTTTATCATTTATAATTTTAATTTTACTTTTTACATTTTTATTTTTATCGCAATAACCATGTCTGGTTATCTATCAGTGGGTTTCTTTTAACAACGATTTACATTATAAAACCAACAACACACAAACAAAGAAAAATATGTATTGGTATAATATTCCAGTGCAAATATAAAAAAAATAAAAAAATATATATATGTTACATACAAAAGTAGATTTTGGAATATCTCGCGTTTTCTGTAGACGGTCCCCTGAGAAGACCTAGGCCGACGTTTAGACACGGTATTACGTGCCATTGTCAAGGCTAAAAAGGCCTCAAAAGTTACGGACTAACCGTACTTGTTTTTTGTTTACGTACTTGTTGTTTGTACGATATAGTTATACTGAAATGAACTCGAAGTAGGACAGCCTTATTGGTGGGAGACTTTCATGTCACCCGCGAACAAGTACGGCTAGTCCGTAACTTTTGAGGCCTTTTTAGCCTCGACAATGGCACGTGATACCGTGTCGAAACGTCGGCCTAGGTCTTCTCACGGAGACCATTTACAGAAAACGCGAGGGATTCCAGAAGTTCCTTTTGTTACATACAATAACGCTCGCGGAAACCTCAAGCAAAACCTATATATATATATAGAGAATATTATATATATATATATATATATATATATATTAATATATATTCTCTACAGTAGACTACGTATGTGAAGGTCAAGGTGGCGTGCAGGGAGTTTATTAAGAAACATAATGAACTGCTTGCTTGCTCCCTACTTATTTGATTGTTATATTGTATATATATTTGTACTAGATCCATATAACACGATGGACGAGATGGACATAAGAGATGGACAAAATGTACATTGTATTTATACAGTATTACCTGAGGTCCGAAAGTGCCTCATAGACAACGGTCTATGTTTCCTGGGTTGGTACGCTTGTCGTGCCCGTGATTATGTGGGTGTAACGAGGTGCTACAAATGCCACCTGTACGGACACACTAGCAAGGCCTGTAAGAATACCACCATTGTGTGCAGACACTGCGCGAAGGACGGCTACGATGCGGAAGTATTCCCACATAAGGCAGAACTGGCGAAATGTGCAACGTGCACCAAATTTAAGAGGCTCGCCAACCACCAGAATGGTGATACATCTTGCCCGGCATACGGCGGCGGTGGATCTTGCGGTCAAAATGACCAACTATGGCTAGGCCGGAGATCAAGATCGGGCAGGTAAATGTCGCAAGATCGCGCGCTGCGTCTCTTGAGATGCAGCGGGTGACCCAAGACATGGATCTTTCGATCTTATTAGTGCAGGAGCAGTACACCTTCCGTAGTAAATCCCCCGGGATTGAGGCGCCGCTATTGATGATCGAGGAGGGTTTGGACCCGGGTGCGGGGGTTCTAGTCGATACTAGTCGACTGAAATCGCTGTACTTAGCCCACCTCTCCGATAGACATCGAGTGTGTGTCTCCGTCGTGCTTGAGGGGAATGAGGTATATTTTATCTCTGTCTACCTCAAGTACGGCGACCCGGTGGGACCTCATATCCTTGGCTTGTCCCAAATTCTAGATACCTTAAAAGGGAAAAAAGTAATAATCGGGGGTGATTTCAATGCGCGCTCCCCGTTGTGGTATGATAATACCATTCAACATGCGGGCTATGATCGGAGGATTGCCGTTGAGGAGTTCATAGCCGGTTATGGCTTGAATATCCTCAACGAACCGGGCAATCCTCCGACTTTTTCCGGCCCTGCAGGTGGGGAGAGTAGCATTGACATCACCCTTTGTACGGACAACGCACTGGGGCTGGTCGGGGGCTGGAGGGTACTGGAAGGTGTCATTAACGGTGATCACCGGCTAGTGTCTTTTGGTCTCTCCCTAGCCCCGGTGATGAGTATAAGGGAAGGATGGAAGTTCAAATCCAGGAATGCGGACTGGGAGGCATTCGAGGTTATTTTGAAAGATGAATTGCGTGATATATACGAGAAAGGAGCGAGGAACCCAATGCTCGTTGGGGAGCATCTAAAAACTGCGGTTGTTAGGGCGGCTGACTTAGCTCTGGGGCGTACCAGACCCGGCAGACCTTTTAAGGCATGTTGGTGGACCGGGGAACTGGCTTCGCTTCGTGGTGCCTATCGGAGGGCGTACCGGAGGTATGGAGCTGTCCGGCGGGGTGTGACTTCTCTCATCGAGCAGCTAGCCCTACAAGAAAATCTCCGTACCACCAGGTGCGCCTACTCGATGGCGCGAGGCGATGCGAGCCTCCTGGAGGCGGTGGGTCACGGATGTTGGGAATGCCAATCCCTGGAAAGTCACTAGACTCATCGCGGGGGGAGGGAGAGGTGCCGCCTCCCTTCTGCCCGGGATTCGTCTCGGAGAAGGGTTTTTTTTATATATATTTTTTTTTTACGCTTTTACAGGCCAGGAGGCCCAATTATAGAAGCGAAATACATCACAAAACACCCAGGCTTGAGTAAATCACATCGATTAACATTGTGACCTCGGTGTGGGAAGCCATTGTCATACCCACTGCACTACGAGGGCCGCGAGGGTTGACGATTGATCTTCCCTCTACTCTTGATGGGTTCCTTGAGAAACTTGTTCCTCTGGAGTCGGTCAGTGGGGAGTCGGACCATCACCGGCAAGTCCGTGCGTTGGCCCGGCTCCCAACTGGTATTATGCTCCGTGAGTTACAGGACCCGCCATCAATAACGCGTGCGGAGCAAGAGAACGTCTTTCGATTGTTGGGGCCTACTAAGGCTCCTGGGATGGACAAGATTACCGGAATAATCGCGAAGAATGTATAGAGAGTTGCGCAAGATGAGGTTCTGTATGTGATGAACGAATGTATGAAAGTGGGGAATTTCCCCGAAGTATGGAAGCGTGGTGCGCTTTGTATCATACCTAAGGGGAACAACAAACTGAGGTCTGATCCAGGTGCGTATCGCCCGATCACACTCCTTCCTGTCTTCGGGTAGGTATTTGAGACAGTGATACGTAACAGGCTTGAGGTAAATCTCTCGCCTCCCTGCGAGCGTCAATTTGGATTCGTCAGGGGTATGTCTACGGAGCGAGCCATGATGTTCATGCAAGAATGGATAAGAGGAAATAAGGAGAAATATGCTATGGGGGTATTCTTGGACATCTCAGGGGCCTTTGATAATGCCTGGTGGGAGATGATCCTCACCAAGATGAAGTTGCGGTGCTGCCCGAGATATCTGTTCGATCTTATCGTAAGCTACCTTGGGGAGCATTCCGCGACCATAAGTTATGGGGGGATGTCGAGCACCAGGCTTACCAACATGGGGTGTCCACAGGGCTCTGTACTAGGGCCGACGCTGTGGAACATTTTATTTCATGACATTCTCCGGCTTCCGCTACCGGTGGGCTGTTCAACATGGCTTACGCAGATGATGCTCTGCTGCTTGTGTCCGGACGAAGCCGCTTAATGCTAGAAGAACGGTGTAAAAGATCGCTTGAATTAATTGTGGATTGGTGCGTAAGAAATAAGTTGGCTTTGGCGTCGAAAAAAACAGTAGCAATGATGTTCAGTAGTGCACTGAGTCGACAGAGGAACCCGGTGGTGAAACTTGGCGACAATACTATTAGATTCGGGATTAGTCTCGGATTGGGGAATCTGGTCCCCAGCTATGCGCCTAGTGTACAAGGCGACATACGTGGCTCAAATCACGTATGCCGCTGAAGTATGGGTAAATAGATTGGGGACTGCGTCGGTTGCGGGTGCGTTGAACAGAGGTCAGCGGGTACCTCTTCTTGCGCTGACGG
Source organism: Agrypnia vestita (assembly GCA_016648135.1). Classification (NCBI taxonomy): domain Eukaryota; kingdom Metazoa; phylum Arthropoda; class Insecta; order Trichoptera; family Phryganeidae; genus Agrypnia; species Agrypnia vestita. The sequence continues at coordinate 45,809 of JADDOH010007581.1, forward strand.
GGGCCTATCGAACTGTGTCCGGTGCCGCCCTCCCAGTGCTGGCGGGGGTGCTCCCTGCGGACATTGAGGTGAGGGAATCGTCCGCCTGAAAAATATTGAGACAGGGCCTGGAGGTCTGCTACTTTGGCAGGACCATCAGGCCTTCAGACACAGAGCAGATAAGGGCATTGGGTCTGAGACTGAGAGAAATTTCATATGAGATTTGGCAAGAAAGATGGGACACGGTCACAACCGGAAGATGGACATACTCCTTCTTTCCAAGGGTGGCCGTGAAGGATGAGGGCAGAGGATATTTTCCGACGTTGGACCATTATACGGTGCAGTTGCTATCGGGTCACGGAGAGTTCAAGTCGAAGCTTTTTGATCTTGCACTCTCTGCTGACCCGTGGTGTGTATGCGGCCGTGGCCCAGACGCCGGAACATATCCTCTGAGAATGTGTGGTTCTGAATGATGGAAGAGAGGATATGTTAGATGGTCTTATTGAGAATGGACTGATTGTGACAGGACGCCGACCAGCAAACGACGTCCTGGTCAGTAGCGAAAGGAATTTCGGATGCTTTCGTAACTTTACCAAGGTGTGGGTCTCCCGATGGGAGATCTTACAGGGCTAATATGACAGCTGCGGAAGGAGAATCTCCCCCCGCTGGATGCTGCTTTTCTTCGAGGGTCGATATCTGCCGGTCTTGGCTTCGTGGCTGCAAGTCGCCTTTTTCTTAGTTTTGATTTCCGTGTCGTCCCTTTTTTTTATGTTTTCCCCGAATTGGGGGAGGTCTTTTTATTTATTTTATTTTTATGAATTATTATTTTATTTTCTCTCAACTGCAACCGACATCCACTGCCGCCACCGTGGGAGATGTCTTGTGAAATTTTTATTTTATTCTGTCCTTTTTTATATTATAATTCTTGTTTATATATTGTTGTATGATGTTATGTATGTTAATAAAGATTATTTCCTTGCGACGGGGACTGTGAATGGTTGTGTTTGCGGCCGTGCCCCCTCGCAAAGGTTTATACGACCCGAGCGAGGGTGCATGGTCCTGCATTGTAGTTGAAAAAAAAAAGTCAACCTGGAGACGATTGAGTAGGACCGATATGGAAGCTTTTGCTCTTAGAACGGTCCTGGGTAAGCGGTGGGTACCATTCACAATCACAGATCCATATAACACGTAGTACTGTATCCAATATAACAATCAAATAAGTAGGTAGCAAGCAAGCAGTTCATTATGTTTCTTAATAAACTCCCTGCACGCCACCTTGACCTTCGCATAGGTAGTCTACTGTAGAGTCGCAGTAAATAAAGCGATGATAGCCAATTTTAGTTGAACAGATAGGGCACAGGAAGAATAGGATGTTTATGATGATATGCTAAGACAATGGAATAATCTGGATTAGTGTCCTTCGGTCGTTCTGTATATTCTTCTTCTTATGGTGCCATCTCCTATTGGAAATCGGCGTTCATTCTGGCGCTTACATTACGTCGTGTTAAACTTATACCAGTTACCAATTCAAGTTACGCAGCCTTGAGATGCGGATTCTTCCTATGCTTTTTACTCGTAGCGTCTGCTTGTCTGCCGAAAAAACTTTGGATCGATTTTTAACCCTTTTTCCGTCATTCAATCAAGCTGAAACTTTGCAGGCAGACTCGTGGTGACGATAAAAATGATCTAACAATTTTTCGTTAATTTTTTTTTAATTATAGTATAATTTTGGATTTTTCGAAATTTTAACGGTTTTTCAAATAGGAAACCATACAAATGAGAAAGGAGCCCGACGCGTGAAGAAGGCGCGAAAGTTGTTTCAACATGGGTTAGTTTTTTTACCACTTGTTTTCCCCTGGATGATGAGTTGGTTTAGACTTTAATACATATAATGGAATTTTTAAAATATGTTTTACATATATAATGTTACCTGGGGGTGGGACTGCGATTTTCCTCTGCAGGTGAGGGCGCAGGGCTCCGTCTCCTCGTAGTGCGGGGCCCAGGTCAGCAGCGCCCCTTCGTACGGAACCTGGTCGTACGCTGAGCACTGGCGAGCGCGGAAGTCCTGGTTCTCTTGGCACGGCTGAAACAATTAACAAATATGATATAGAATATTTTTTTGAGTTTGTTCAAATCTTCCAGAACGATAGTACTGGATTTCTCGTCACAGAGACATCATTAATCAATTAATGTATATTATAGATGTATAGAAGTCATTTTTTGGTGTACATAGGACTAACAAACTATCGTATGGTTGGCTTATGTTACGTAAATACGTATAAAGTGATCACTTAAGCCAACCATACGATAGGTCGTAAGTCCTGTGTACACCAAAAAATGACTTCTGTACCTATTTTCCCATAAAAATACAGTTTCGTCTCTGTGAGACATCTATAATATACATTAATTGAAATATGATATGTTTTCTTCTCACTACGTTTTCGACGCTTATTGCGTCATCTTCAGTAATAAACTAAACTAAATCTCAAGATCAATGACTACTTTTCGGGTCTGGTGTGGGAGTGGAGTGGCGGGAAGAGTTAGGTTTGCGGGGCGGGGCTAATATGGACAAGAGGGGGATGTAATATAGGGAGTTTGAATGTTGAGTGTATTACTTTGGTTTCGAAACATTAGCAAATATGATTAAACCGATTAAATAGCTGTAACTTATTATGTTTAATTTTTTTTGCGAAAAACCATGTCTTTTTCGAGTCTGGGTAGGAATATACGTACAGTTTCTGTTCCGGAGTCACAAAGAAATTAAAAATTACTGCACAATACCTGTAAAACCTACATCAACAACATATACATAGTTGGCTAGTATATGTTGTTGATGAAGAAGTCGATGTGGGCAAGATCTGCGAGGAGCCAAGGAGAGCGCAGCAAAAATTACCGATTTCCGGGGCGGGATCAAATGATTCAAGGGCAATTGTGATAAAGTAACTTAAGATACGAGCACGATGTCCAATAATAATATATTTATTTACTCTTGAAATTACTTGAGTTGGGAGACAAAGATTATGAAGTAAGTTGTAGCAAAGAGAAAAAGTACATTTCACAATGAAGACTATACTGCACACACACGTTTATCAGTTTGAAGACTTTGTAGTCTTATGTAGTCAAATGTAGTGTAGGGTACACTACATTTGTAGTATAAACTACATGAAGTGAATTAATTGTGGTACTACGAAATTGTAGTACTAATGAAGTGAACATATTTTATTAATACAAAATTGTAATGAATGACCTACAAGAAGTGCTTCTTGAAAAGGGTGCTACTGGAAAATTTTCAAAACCCAGGGTGGGAGTTGTTTCAATTTCCAGAAATTTCTTCAATTCCAAATTTCCATACATTTTGTCATTCATTGCCAAAAATGTTCTTGTTTCGATTTCCAGAGATTTCTTCATTTTTTTTTTTTTTTTTTTAAAATAGAGATGCGAACACGGAATACATGTCACATCAATATTCTTACTATTTTCAAACTAAGCTAAACGCTTGTGCTATGAAAATAGGACTAACTTGCTAGTCTGGGCTGAGATTCGAACCCGCGACCTTTGGATCACGAGGCGAGTGTCCTAACCACAAGACCAACAAGCTACTCATCATTTATCTAAATCGACTTCCTAAAAATTTAATATAAAAATGTACAATTTGAAGTATGTACTTTCAATAACTTTGATGTGTGTTCTTTGTAGTGTGCACTTTAAAATGAAATGTACGACATAAGTATGTACTTTCAAATAACCTTGAAGTCTGTGTAATTTTAATTGTGCACTACACTTCAAAAGGTGTGAAGTGTATACTTCAATGTAATGTAGTACTACATTGTATTACTTAGTACGGAGCGGACTCATCACTACTATGTTGAGACCATTTCAAATATTCTTAAAAAATCGCCGGATTTTACGACGAAATGCTCAAATACAGATAGCACAGGCTGTGAGGATTCAGAAAATAAGAGATATTTCGACAGCCGAACGAAAACAACAGCATAGGACCTGGTGGCCAGAGTGGAAATTTGCTGCGCCCGATCTTAACACGTGTAGCAACTGACGTCATCATAGAGTGCAAAGATAGACACACCTATTTTTGAAAAAACGAGTAGCACATCAATATTGCTGACTTGAATGATTTAAAATATAGGTACTACGATAACATTCATGTAGATGAGTTTAGCTTCAAAATATGGAAACCGTGGAAATTAAAATTGTCATGAAAACCTACCTGTGGGATGCAAATGAAACACCAGAAATTAATTAAATTAATTTACTGGACACGAATCCCATCGGAGCACTGTTTGATTGACACTAAATTTCGCACTAGTCACATAAAAATCTTCCACTTGTATCTAGAAATTCCGGTTGACGACGTTTATATTGCTCTGATTACTGTGAAACGTTTTTGTACGTCGGTAGGTACTGTATCGCTGGTCAGAATCTGCACCAAAATCGCATGTTAAATTTACTGTCGCTTGGTTACACTAAATTACCGCTTTGGCTTTACCTGTGTATTCGTCTAAAGAACTCAGTCAAATCGTGTTCTAGTAACATCGCGAAATTAATAAGTTGTGCTAGACATTTCTAGTAATTTCCACTTTCGTGTAAAAGGTGTAGATTGGTGTAAAATTCTTCTACCAACGTATTTAGGTAAATTTCGGCATTTTTCTTGTAATCCCAATTATAATAATTTTGTCGTCTATCTGTTCATCTGCGTAACTTCATGGAAGGTCCGTAACATTTTAATACTAAATTTTTTTTAGAAAATATTTTTTTCGAAAATTTTATTTTCAATTTTTTTTCGAATTTTTTTTTAAAATAAATACTTATTCATTAGGAACTGACATGTAAAAGTGCCGTCATTTTTGACGGGTTGAGTGATAAATAAATATGAACGGAGATAAAAATCACAGCCCAAGCCTTGCAGTAAGACTGGAAGAAATATGAAACAATAACATTTGTAAATTGTTGAAAATCGTGCAAAAAAAGGAAAGAATTTTTTATGAAAAAACGTGAAATCCCTGTTTCACACCTTGGAGAAAATTTCCCATACCCATTCAGCCCTTGCTGGAGGTGTGAAATTATGACGAAACTATAATTGTATCGCCCTCCGCTTAAGGCTTCGTCATGAAAAAACCCTTAAAAAGCACACCCTATCCTTTTCAGGATACTTTTATTGCAGGCTTTAAGGTCGTGTTATTCGCGTTAGATTTAATAGAATGCGAAATGAAAACGCCATGGAAAGTGTTATGTCGTAATGAATTGCCCACTCGACGTGGCAATGTCGTCGTGACTCTGGAATATCTCCTGGAATTTTATGGACGCCAGGACAATATCCCAGATTTCTTCCAGGAATAAAAACTGGCGAGATACAAGGGAAGACGATTCTGAAGAGATCTTCTGTTAATCTAAATCCATGCAAGAGACATGTGACAATTTTAAAGAAATGTTTTCTTGAAATGCGTTAACACGAACTGCGCTTGGGAATTTATGTAGATTTAAAGGGGATGGAAGTGAAAAAGGGGATTGTATAGGATTTTTCATTTCAATTGTCTGAATCGTAGATATGTTTCTTATGTACAGGGTGTTCCAATAAGAAGCAGTCGATCTGTCTGATATATCAGTCACATCGACTACCCCTTGTTAATATAAAATTGTCACGCGATGTAGCCGTGGGAGACAAATAAAACACTAAAAATCGGCTAACGTTTTATTTATTCACCAAAGTCACTGTACACAAATTTAGTCAAAGCACTGTTCTTAAATTTATATTCAATAAACGTGTCTAAGATATTTCATACACTGTATTTACTACACTGTTTTAATTTTCACTTATAACGTTGTTTCTATCGCTTCAATCACTTTCGAGAAAATTCCGTTCAATTTGCCGGTAAGTATTCGCCAGATTTTAATCACTCGATTAATCGTGCGTTGGTGACTACGCGCACGCTACTGTTTTCAACGCTGCTAAGATCACTGCGATAAACGTGCATCAATGACTAATCGCGCGGCACTTCGCGATACCTCGTTGAACGGGTTAAGAATTAAGTTTAAAGTAATATTGTTAGGGAAAACAAAAGTTCCATGGTTTTGCTTCTTATAAAAACAATGTTTCAATTTAATCAACGCTGGGTTGGATATGATGTCCAGGAAGGAAATGTGGCCTATTATACCCGCTGGACCTTAAAGAATAAGTTTGCAAAATTTTGGTCAGATCGGATAAACATTGTAGATTTGTACGGAATGTATATTAGAAGAGAAAGTGTGGTAAAGGGAGAAGGAGACGGAGAGGGGAGGAATGTTTCCTATGCTACGCGCCGGGTCCTAAAAAATAAGTATGCAAAATTTGGGTCAGATCGGTCAAACGGTGTAGATTTGTACAGAAAATATATTAGAGGAGGAAGTGAGGTAAAGGAAGAGGAAGAGGGATGTTACCTATGTTAAGCGCCAGGTCCTAAAAATAAGAATGCAAAATTTGGATCAGATCGGTGAAACGTAGTAGATTTGTACAGAAAATATCTCAGAGAGAAAGAATGGGGTAAAGGGGGAGAGTGAAATGTTGCTTATGTTACCCGCCAGGTCCCAAAGAATAAGTAGGCAAAATTTGAGTCAGATCGGACTAAAGGTGTAGATTTGTATAGAGAATAAACAGACAGACAGACATTGAGTTTTATGGTCATAGATTGAACATATTTGTAAAAGGTATATTTTCTTGAAATATTGTGTAGAACCTCGGAAATAACTTGTATAAGTTTACGTTGGTAAATGGTGAATAATGAATTACTTAAAAATAAAGCTGACATTTGATTATTTCAGTGTGCTTAAGGAATTTATTAATTGATGTCCCTAATGTTCAAATCATTTTAAATGATAATTCAATAATGAGCCCTGGGCCATCCTATAAGAGACAATCATATACGTTTTTCATATAAATAGCTGCGTCTCTGTGTGACTTCCATAATTCATCATAATAAAAATAATAACCCCGCAGTGGAAAAATTCAGTAATTATATTTTTAGAAAATACGTATAAAAATGTTTTCATTTCAAATGATTTAAGTTTGTAAGAATTTGACATTCTTTGCAAATTTCGTGTCAAATTTCCTTGAGAATCTGAGATGAGAGATTATTTTATACAGGGTTCTAAATAAATTCTACTTTAAAAAACTACTCGACTAATGCTTTTGATATAAATAAATCTTGTTTAGACTATCTTGAAAATATTTGAAAAATATGTCATAGAAAACACTTTAGATAATAGCTTTTCTTTTAAGTGAATTTTTTTTAAGTTCTTCCTCTAGAATGTTTATGTAAATATAGTAAAAAACTACTACTTAACATGATGTAAAATGTATTTTGCAAAGAATTTGATTTATTTCTACGGAATAATTAAAAAAATAATATTTTTAATTAACAAAAATTATAAAAATTGCCCAGAGACGGAGCTATTTATATGGGAAACAAGTGTAGAAGTTTTTATAGGGTGGCCACAGGGCTTATAACCTCTATTAAGCGATCGATTTACACGATGCAACGTTCACCGATTCCACCATAAGAACAACCAAATATTATCAATTTTTTAATGTTTGTGCTTTCTATTTGTCTCATATCAAATATCTGAGGGACGCTATATTCATCTATAGTCAAAATTTTGTAATGACGAAGATAACATAGTTGTCGTCACTGGTAAAATGATTATTTATATATATTTTTATTATTTACCAGTATATTTTTAAAGTGTTAATCAATATTCTTTTTGATGTATATAACAATTTGACACCATTTTTAAACAGATGAATAGCTTCTCTTCACAGAATATGTTTTTCTAGTTCTTAAACAATATTCATAAATTAAGTTAAATTAGCCATATAAAAATATCACGGACGGAAAATTCAACCAAGTTCTTTCAGGCGTTAGGAGCAATACTAACCGCTACATTTCTGAAGCATGAAAACAGTTAAATCAATAGTTAAAATACCTTAATCAGTTAAGCATAAATATTAGCTTGATCATTAGAGATTCCTATTTCTTTAAACAAAATTACATTGAATTTTACTCGCATTTGAGAGGTACATCGAGGATTTATAATGAGAAATAAACAGCTGAATAGAGTTGTAGTAAGGCTATATAGTTTTCAAAGGTATTTGATTTTACACCGAGGTTGCGGAGAAATCCAATTAGGGAGAATTGAAATAAACCTCTTTTCAGGTAGTCTGATTTCATTCCAACCCCTATCTCGTACGTATATCGCAAAGTATGTACAATGTACATACACATGTCTATTAATTGATTAAAATTTTATGTTTCTGTTATGAGATCCTAAAAATCCAGGAGAATGGCACAAAATCAAAGGTTCCTGAACGGTCTGAAATAGTCTGGAAGAAACTCATATGCATCACATTACGCCAGAAGTTTCTAGATCTCGAGCGGTTATAAATTACACGGAAAATACGCACGGCGCAACTTTTCATTTGAAAGCGGGCTAGCTCCATTAATAAGGCTTGTCTGACTTTGACGGTATTATAGTTTATATTATTGCGAGATTGTAGAACCTGGAGGAATTGTATTTTAAAGCACACCGTTTAAAGTAAATTAGAAATTACTACAAAGGTTTGGATTCGTGAAACTTCTTAAATATCGGGTCTTATAAATACGCGATGGCATCACGCCGACGAGACAGTTGTGTTTGACAGCCGCAAAAAGAAACACAGAAAGGCAAACCTGTGTGAATTGGCCAGAGAAGAAAAGCAAGCGATAGACATAATGGCGCGAGTGGGGTACCTACGTGAGTTAATTAACGCAAACCTGATTTAAGTAATACCAGAGGCAAGTGAAACATTCAGGAGTGTCAAATAGTGTGAATTACGAAATTGTGTGATATAAGAAGGGTGCTCAAATTAAATTCGTATTCACTGATTTTGGTGGATAAATATAATCGTAAATTAATTTAAATTGTTTCATTCGCCTCCCAATGCCACAATCCCGTGCCAATACGCCCAACTGGAATTCCTATCTATGGTTTGACACTACTTAAAAAATTTGATTGAAATTTTTCTATTGTGTGAATGTGCGTCACACAATGTGGTGACCTTAATATATGTTTGTTGTAGACGTTGTCCATGTCTCAGTGTGCTTCGCTAGAACATCTCAAATGCATGTACATTTCTGCGATCTTGACTGTTCAATACTACTCTTTACTGCGAAAACAAGTTTTCTGACAATCTTCGCCTCTGGTCTCTGGTGAAGGATCTGCCTTGCCCAATTTTCTTTAGTTCGTCAATCGCTGATCGGCTCCCATGGCATACCTCCTCTACTGAATGATCAGCGAACCTATCTAGTTTACTTTGATCTCTAACTAACATACCATAGTACTGATTCCCGCGTAGGTAGGCAGATTCTTGCATCGATCACTTTCTTACATCTTTTCAAACACAACCCTCGTCTAATCTCTGACGAGTAGGTCTCGTTTTACTAAACGATGGTAGTTGTATTTTGTTGCACTAAAAATAAAAAAAAATCAGTATAATGTTCGTATAGTTCTTGGGATATGAATAATAACTTGATTATTAAAAACAAATAAATGTACTTAAAAATTTGAAAAACCTAGCAGATAGGTAGGTACTCCTGTAATATTTTATAAAATGATAAATGTGGAAATAATTCGTGGAAGGTATTATTCTTGAATTACCATTTTGATTTGATTAAATTCAACCCTATATTTGAATTAAATCCTGAAATAAATTCTGTAATAGAAATGTGCACTCAGAACCGGAGCCTTCCCTTTTCACATAAGTTGTAAGAAATAACTGTATTAATAGTATAATAATAATATTTTATCATTTAAATATTTATGTAAAAGCAAATGTAATATTTATTGACCCCTCGGGTCTCTTAATTCTTATATCTAAATAAAAAATTAATTCGTTTAATTTTTTATAGGTTAGAATAAAATATTTATCATATTCACGGATGCTGATGTATACGAATATAAATATTTTATTTCTCGATTTACTATACTATTTTTAATATAAATAACTATTAATTTTTGTGAAATAATTTTAAATTGTCCTTTAATGACTGTAGAAGTAACTTTAAGAATCATTAATGATCTGTCTGGACGTTAAAAATACATTACAATTAATATGAATCCTTACAGAGAATGTGAGATTCAGAAAACAGAACAAACTGAATAACGATTACTTTACAGCAATTGCAAGAGAAAAACTATTGGACAGTGACTATTACAGTCAATTAGAAAATGATTCTATTCTGTACAAAGAAAGGTCGCAATAATTAAGGTGGATTGGACACGTCTTGCAAATTTCAGAGCAGCAAGCAATATCGGCAACCCGAGAGGGAAACTGCCCTAAACTAATCTGGGACAAACAACAAAAATGAAATGAAAAGTCAAATTGAACCTCTTTTGGTCTACCAGGACCTTTGCTGTATCATGCATTAGCTTTCGCCACTGCTATTTGTACTCATAGAGAGTCGCGTCTTTCTCGACGTTATCACTCCATCTTCCTCAACTTCTTTTCCGTAATATTTTTCTTGGGGTTGCTGATACAGCTTCATATGTGGTTACCTTCGACGAGACATTCTTGGTACATGTTCTGCCAGTGGCGTGCAGTGGGTATAAACTTAGTTTATGCTGTGACCGACTATATACCTATATTAAAAAATATATATTAGGTCCTTGCATATGAAATTGGCGTTTAGTATGGGAGGAACATAAAACCGATTTTTTTTTATTATAATATATTTATTTAATCAAAGTATGTACCATTGCTATCTATGCACTTTTGCCATCTCATAGGTAGTTCATCGATCCCTTTACTAAAAAAAACCATTCGGACGGGAATCAATAAAATCTTTGAAGGCGATTTGGACTGCCCCATCGGAGTTGAATTTTTTCCTTTGCAAGAAGTTATCCAAATTTCGAAAAAAATGGTAATCTGTTGGGGGCAAGGTCCGAAGAGTACGGTGGATGTCTTAGACATTCCAATTGAAGCTCCTCTAATTTGGTAGCCGTCTGTTGTGCAGTGTGTGGTCTAGCGTTATCATGAAGCAGCAGTGGCCTAGAGCGATTAACCAGCCTCGGTTGTTTAGCAGCTAGCTTTTCCATCACAGTTTGCAGTTGCTGACAATAGACATCTGCCGTAATCGTCTGGCCAGATTTAAGAAAGCTGTAGTGAACGACACCAGCACTAATCCACCAAATGCTCACAAGTAACTTTTTTGGAGTCAATTTTCGCTTGGGGCATGGTTTGGCTAGTTCGGCAGGGTTCAGCCATTGCGATGAGCGCTTCCGATTATCGTACAGGATCCACTTTTCATCACAGGTAATGATTCGATTTAAAATCCCTTCGTTATTGTGCCGGTTGAGTAATGCAACGCAGCAGTCAACGCGCGTTTGTTGATTTGCGTCACTCAATTCGTGAGGTACCCACCTTTCAAGCTTTTTCACCTTACCAATTTGCTTCAAGTGGATTAAAACAGTTTTATCACTAACACCGCAGCCTGCAGCTAACTCGGATGTGGTTTGCGATGGATCCGCTCCCACAATAGCCTTCAATTCTTCATTATCAACTTTGGTCTCCGGCCGTCCACGGGGCTTGTTCTGCAGGTCGAAATTTCCAGAACGAAAACGTTGGAACCAAAAACGCACTGTGTTTTCTTTTGCGGCACCGTCGCCATACACATCATTAATCCTTCGAGCCGTTTCTGCATCACTGGTGCCACGGTGGAACTCGTACTCGTAAATAACGCGATATTTCAAGTTTTTCATTTTGTAAACTGAGTGACGCAAAGAAAAAAACAATTGAGGAAAAACAAATGAATTATAATTTTCAAAACACAAATACATGAGTAAATAGCTGTATAAATTTGGATTTGGAATTCCTAACCAAAGAGAAGATATTTGAGATCAAATTTGCCAGTACGGCAAAACGTCAATTTCATATGTAAGGACCTAATATATACGCATATACCTATAAGGGTATATATATTTTAATTTTTTTTAACTGTATATAATGAACTATTTTGAGTAGCTTCAATCCACAAAAATAACTGCACTATAAAATAAGTATTGTAAACAATATTTCCTAAATAAATAAATATTTTATATATAGGTAATACGGCAAAATTTTTCTATATATTTTGAAGACGATTTATATATAATTAAATCGGGAATAATAATAATTTCAGATATACGTTTATTTTTACAAAAATAAATCAAACATTTTATGATATCATCGATAATAATCATTATGATATGACAGATAATATTTAAATTTACCATAGAAATGACAAATACAATTTATACCGAATGTTTTGGGTGGAATTTGTAAAAAATAAAATTTCTGCAATGACGTGCGCGTAGTTCTCACCTGGCATAGGACATTTCGAAGAAACACGCTATTCCATGAAAAATTTACTTGTCCATTACACAAAACTCGCGGCTTAGAACTAAGTAAAAATACACGGCTCAGGACGCAAGTTTTTTCTCGACTTGAATAGATCTATGGAACAAATTTGTTGGGCGCAAACAAGTAAGATAAATGAAGAATTGGCATTAAATTAGGTACAGAAAAGTCGAAAATATAACCTCTAGCCGTAGGACGAATTACGGCTAGAATTTTAAATCGGAAAAAACAGATACGTCACGTTAAACAGAAACGTCAGAAATAAAACTTCTAGCCGTAGGACGAATTACGGCTAGAATTTAAAATCAACTTTTTCTTAAGATGAGGATTATTTAATTAATATTTGTTTCCCAGAATCTTTACTAATGCACAGCTTTTTTACTTGTATGCGCTGCACGCTACTATGTTCTGCGCAGCAGAGCCGATCTTGCGGTTTATGGTTCCTCTTGATTCGTCAAATGAAAATCTTCTTCTTCCAATTTAATAAGCTTTCTTCTACCACAGTTGAGGCCTACAATTCCCTACCATATACAACAATTATTTTGATTTTTTTTTTTTTTTTTAATATATATTTTTTTTTACATCTCAGACCCACAAAACATCACATTGATATTTGTCTGTAGGTGCATCAATACATATATATAAATAAATTGTGTTTACCAGAAATACATTCATATTAATTAATTACAATAGATCTTATAAACTCAAATACAAATCAACAATACAATACAACAATACAAGAAAAAATACAAATATTACCAAAATCAAAATAAGTCTCTTTTATTTAATAACATATTCATTAATTCTGTATTTTGCCCTTTTTATTAATATCCATTTTGACACGACATGGGATTTTATTAAATATTTTTGGTATGACATATTTTAATGTTCTTTGTCCATATTTATTTATGACCTTCGGTATTCTTAGTCCTTCTTTAACCGTAAATCTGGTACTATGTTTATGAATCAATCTATGCTTATATGTCCCATCTTCATGATATCGTGTAATTAGTTTGTACCACAAGATAGCATTAATTGGCATAGAGCCTTGCGTCTTGAAGAGTTCAAATTGTAAAGTAAAGAGATTCAAGATTCAAGATTCAAAAGAGTTCAAATTGTAAAAGTTAAAATTGTAAAGTATCGATAAAAGTTAAAATAATAAAGGCGGCATTTCTATCTTGACAAAGGTCGGCAAAATGTCTATCAATGGCCCTGCGCCCCACCAACAATGGACGTGATTCAATTGCATCGCTGATATTTAAAACGTGAACAATGCCAAACCCATTTGCAATATCGCAACACAGTAACTATTCGCAATTTGAATCAGAATTTGAGCAAAACTAATAACGTTCCGGATAGGGCAATGCTGGAAAATATTTCAATCAATTTTTCCACCCAGACATGGAGAATCTATGACACGCGTGCCCAGTGGGCAAATTAAGTCGAGTATTTTTTTCAACATTCATCTAAAGGTCGAAGATAAAAGACTATTGGTAATAAAACAACCAATGTGAAAGCATGTCCAAATTATAATTAATGCTAGCAATGGGTGTTTTTAAGAGGTACAGAGCTTTAAAATGAAATAAAATACATAAAAATTGTGGTAATGGGCATGGTGTTGGCTTTGTTGGAAATTTTATGGTAAAAGTGTTTATAGTAATTTTTTGTAGATGTCCTTAGGTTTTCACGGCCGTTCAGAATCTTCTACGTATAGTTTTCTGGGATATTCTGCCTTATATATGTGACCTCTCTGGCCAACGTTTCGGATCCCATTGCAGGGTCCATCACCAGGGCTAATGTGATGAGTGTAATTAATATTTTGATTATCTATACTTCGATTTTTTTAAATTTAATTTTGTACATTTGTTATCCTGATGAAGAAGCCATTGGATTTGAAACATGTTGAATTTTTTTTTTCAATAAAAAAGTGGTGTATACAAAGTGATTTTTAAAAATTATAATTGAAATTATTTGTTTGAATGTTATGCTCACTTTTTGGAAAAGTTTCGTGGTCGCTGCTGTAAATAGAATATTTAAGTTTTATTACGAAAAACAATTATTTATTATTTAAAGAGGATAAACTCTGAAAACTTATGAAACAGAATAATATTACCTATGAAAATGCCGTTTATCGTAGAAAAATTCGAGTATTTTTTTAAAAAGTGTATATATTTAATTAATCGTAGCATTAGCCACTGTTGTCTTCTCATTAAAAACAGTTTCTAGCGTATTTCTTACTAATATCGCCCTATCTTCTTCGCAATCCTTATGGTCGTATTTCTTGGGATTGTTGAAGAAGAGTTGTTTTGTTTGGACGTGTCGAGCGGTCGTCAGTGAAGCCGCATATCTGCCTGACCTTTCAGTGTATGGTTGGTATTACACCACCAATAGTCAGCCAAGAAAAATTCCATTTCTCGTCTGTCGATTTATCTTGAATAAATAATATGCTTATCCAAATGTTCTGGGCCGTTCTCAAGTTTCTTACAGTTAAAATATATTTAATCGACAGTTAAAATATATTAAATCAATAGTTACATTACAATATCTTAAATCAATAATTAAAATGGTTGAAATTGTGGTTATGTTTAACCAAAATTTACTTAACAAAATGTTAGTTATGTTAGTATATAACCACTTACGGAGATTTTTAGGTACCTACTTTGCTTCTTCAAATTATTCAAATTATAATTCTCAAAAATACTTCGTTTTAATCACACTTAAATCTTAGTGTAAAAATTCTAGTAGGTACTTATTTCAGGATAATTAATGCAATTTTTTTATTATTTTTATTTATTTTTATTTATTAGAGACACTAACAGGATAATAGGTACATGATACTCTGATTATAAACATTATAGTGAAGACTATGCCCATTATCCCAATTACAAGTGTCTTCGGCACGCTCTAGTAACATGTATTTTTGCAATTAATTATATTTTACATGTACATTTTTGTGTATTGAATATTTTGTGTTTGAATGTAGTGCGATTAGTATTTAATGGATCTATAGGCTCATGTCATCGTTTAGAAAATGGATGTTGTGTGTAAGTGAGTTTTTGAATGAAGATAAGGTATCTGCAAGAATATCAGCATCAATGTTAGGGTCAGCATAATACAAATTATATGTGCGACACAACCAACAACAATTAATTAAATTTATGTTCATGTATGGACAGCTTAGATACGATATTAGTGGAATAAATTGACTATAAAAAAATCTGGCATTTATCAACTAAACTATGTATAAGAATTGTAACTCTTTCAATTTAATTACCTGTTTCAACATTTAAGATACTATTAGTAGAGGGTTTGAGTATTAGGGGGTGGAATTAGTTTTAATGTGTAAAGTGATCACTTGAGCCAGCTCATACAGGTCATAAGCACTGTGACTAACCTATAAAGACTTTCATACACGTTCCCCATATAAACAGCCTCGTCTCTGTGAGACATATAATTTAT
The DNA here is from genome assembly GCA_016648135.1 of Agrypnia vestita. Classification (NCBI taxonomy): domain Eukaryota; kingdom Metazoa; phylum Arthropoda; class Insecta; order Trichoptera; family Phryganeidae; genus Agrypnia; species Agrypnia vestita. The sequence goes on from JADDOH010007581.1 coordinate 61,668, forward strand.
CTAAATATAGCATTTACCTTCTGATATGCATCCTTATCATATAATTTTCATAACACTCACTTTTGAAGTCAGTGTGATATATATAAACCACCGCACATACTTTCTCCATTCTGTACTCTAAAACTCACGATAGGGCTGACGCGAAATAATTGAAAACTTCTATAATATTCAGTCGACGTTAAAAGTAATAGGAAAGTACGAATAAAAGTAGAATTCTCCATCAATGATTATTGTGTAAATGTATCGAGATACCTCCTAGCGTGCTGCATCTGTTGATTTTTTTAATATACATTGAATTGAAAATATTTTTCGAACAAAAACAATATTTTAAGACGCTGTTATATTGTATAACAGGATTAATTTTAAAATGTCTAAATAAAAATGAACCCGCTAACTAGATAAACGTAATTATATTTCCTGGAGAGAAAGGCTTCTAAGAGATCCCGATTTTAAAATACAGTTTTCTCCAATTATCCCAATATCGTTCGTATTGTGTACACAACAAATTGTTATAATCGAAAAGAATCATACGAAACCAACGATTTTATTGCACACCACACCATTTACAACAAAATCAGAAGATGCTAGAAGGTTCTAGAATGAACTACACAAATCTCGTAACGACTAGAAGTTATTGTAAGATCGAGAAAGACATTTATTTACCTATAAAAGCAAAAGGCGTCGCACAGCGCATCAGTTTTTGATTGACCAATTCGATATCAGCAACGGAAGCTAGTGCAGTGTAACCAGTGCGTAATAGAGTAATACGCAACAGAGTCCCAAATATTTTGAAACTCATTAATTGATTGTACAAAAAACTAACCCACAAATACCAAGTTTTTATTTTACTCCCTTTCTTTGTAAATTAAGTATACCATCATGTAATAATTGATTAACTGAAAATAAAACATGTCTTGACAAATATCTATGTCAAAAATCTCTAAAAATATCTCTTTATTATTTGATTTCTTCCCAAAAAACCAAAGTGTGCTGTCTATGACCAATCTATGAATCGATTGTCATAAATTTTCGAAATTCGTAGTGAAGTACCTATTATACCTACCGACGGAGCAATTCAAATTTTAAATATTCCGTGACGTTATCGGGCTGCCGGCACCGTTGGTAGTAATCAAACTTTTGTAATGATTCCAATTTGAAAAAACCATTAAAATTTCTAGAAATCCAAAATTATACTATAATTATTATTATTTTTTAACGAAAATTTGGTAGATCTTTTTGATCGTCGCCAAGAGTCTGCTTGCAAAGTTTCGAGCTCGAGAAAAGTAACTCGATTGGATCACGGGAAAAGGGTTAATAATCGATCCAAAGTTTTTTCGTCAAGAAAACAAGCAAGCAGACACCACGAGTTAAAAGAAGGAAGTAAAAAAGTAACCCATAAAAACTAAGTTTTATTATACTCCCTTTCTCATTTACTAGTTGAAACATTTTTTTTTCGCTTAACCTACGCGTTGGGCTACGGTCGGGCGACACTTCGAAAGGGAGTAATAAAAAAATTCCAAAAATCCAAAATTATACTAAAATCAGGTTTCGCGTCTACCAGACGCGTTGAAATATCTTCATACAACTTATTAAGTTGCATGAATTAATGAGTAATGAATGAATAAATGAAAAAAAATTAATAATTTTTTTTTACCAAAATTTTACAGATCCTCTTGATCGTCGCCACGAGTCTGCTTGCAAAGTTTCAGCTCGATTGGATCACGGGAAAAGGGATAAAAATCGATCCAAAGTTTTTTCGTCAGGAAAGCAAGCAAGCAGACGCCACGAGTTAAAAGAAAGGAAGTAAAAATACGATTGCATTAAAATACAAAGGTACGTGGAATAAAAACAAATAACGTGAAGTTAAAATAAATGCGACTCTAATGTTAGCCGCCCCGTGGCCGCCGAGGCCAGTGTGAGCTATTTTTGCACCACCCTTCACCGCTCCGGTCTAAAATTAATTATGCAGAGTCCACTGCCGGGCTTAACGAAGCCTAATGGGCTCGTCTGAATTCCAGTACCTGGCTACGTGGGAATACGGGGAACACGGAGGGGAACGTGCTATTTTCAGGAATACACCACTGTGTTTTCAGAAATAAGTATTTCTTTAACATTATTAGGTATCAGCGTTGCTGATAAATCCCACGTACATATTCTTAATCGCATCCCTCGTTGTACTTTTGGCGGAGCAGTCGTGGTCGCTGATAACAGTGACATCACAGCTTCCACTATGGTTTCCTCCTTCTCATCCTTGCACCTATTAGAGAGTGAAGAGGTTTTGTGTGGACGCTTCCCCGCGCCACTAGCACTCATATGAGTTTAAGTGGCGTGGGAGGATTACTATTAAAGCATGAAAAATGCTAATTTCGTGGTGAAGGTGTAGGGCCAATTTGGGAGCTGTTGCTCACAAAACGGCCTTGGGTGTGTGGTGAGTTTCTCTTCACGCCACGGCCGAAACTATCTGGCAACTTCTGTTCCGGTTTGCAGCATTCCTGACGATTTCTTGAAGTGAGACATTAGAATGCGACCACTATAAATTGGCGTGCGAGGGAGGGCGTCCCTGTCGCGTAACAGAAGTTGCCAGGGTGTAAATTTATCACACAATACATAATGTACAGAATGTCCGGTGACCGGTGTCGTAGCCTTTAACAGAAATTTGGTCGGGCACCACTAAAGGAACCAAGCCGTAACGGCGGACGTTCTATCTGTCAAACTGTCAGACGGTAATATCGGTCCATTATTTGCTGTTTCAGCTTCGAAAAACTTTAATACTTCATTGGAAATTGTTCTCGCACTATCTCGAACTGTTTAGGATGTTTTGGACATAATAATTCAGTGTATATTGGTAATCAAGATGTCGCAGCTCCCGAGCAAATACAAAATTGTACTAAATGACAGGGCGAGGGGTTACCGCCGGGTGCGGGCGGGGCGGGTTTTAGTTCCAAAGTCGCCGCACGCCAAGTTATAGTGGTCAAGCAATAATGATGACATCACAGTTTACACTATGGTTTCCTCCTCCTCATCCTTGCACTTATCAGATAGTGAAGAGGTTTTGTGTGGACGCCTCCCCGCGCTACCAGCACTCATATGAGTTTAAGTGGCGTGTGAGAATTACTGTTAAAGCATATAAAATGCTAATTTGGTGGCGAAAGTGTAGGGCCAATTTGGGAGTTATTGCTCACAAAACGGCCTTGGGTGTGTGGTGGGTTTCTCTTCACGCCACGTCCAAAACTATCCGGCGACTTCTGTTCCGGTCTGCAGCATTCCTGTCGACTTCTTGAAGTGGGAAATAAATTGCAAACTTTGCCAGATCCGTCCATTTTGTTGTTCCTACTCTCGTGTTTTATTGCCTCTTGCCTTGTTTCATCAGCAGTTCCATTAGTATTTGTTTTCTGGAAGATATACCTTACTCCACATGTCTAGTAAAATGGAATTGTTTTGAAAGTTTCTCTTAAAAATGAAAGTATCCCGTTATATTTTATAGATGTATCGTGGATATTATAGGGCTTAAGGATGACATAAGTGATCACATTACATAATGTAACGTTCACCAATTCCATCCATGATAGACTATCACATCTATGTGAACCTTTTATCACAATTTTATATTTTGGACATTAATAATAATTTATTCCCAGTATAAACTCAAACGAATACGAAAATTTGTGCTACGCCCCACCATAAACCTTACATTGTTCATATACCCTGGAGTGAACGGTTTAGTGTGTAATTAGTGTGTTGAGCAAATCAATCATAGACCTATTAGAAAAGACTCGAAAATGAGTCATGCGAATTATCAACAAAATATTGAGAATGGTTTCTTCACATGATTTGTTAAGAATTTTTGTCGTTCTTGACCTGGTTCAATTATACCTTAAAATCGTGCCTATAAAAATGTTTTGAAAATGTTTTCTTCACATGATTTGTTAAGAATTTTTGTTGTTCTTGACCTGGGGCAATTATACCTTAAAATCGCGCTTACAAAATCGTGCTTACAAAATCGTGCTTACAAAAATTCACAAGAACAGAATAGCATATAAAAAACCCATCAAACATTTCTCACAAGGGAAGCAAGCAGATTTTATTTAGATGTGCCTAGCATGAAAATTTCTTTAAGATAAAGACACTTTAATTTCATTGCCCCTCGTGTCTAATAAGTTAACTAACAAAACGAAGGAAACTGTTAATTGGTAAAAAAAAATCAAGGAGCGAGTAAGCTGAGGATGTGATCCACCCATAACACCTAAGACAACGTCAGCATAGATTGTTTCACATTCCAATATACAGGACCAACCTGCCAATGGTTATGTCAGTTAGAAGAGCTACTGCTATGCTGAACAATATTACTCTGGATTATGATCTGTTCCATGTTTCTGAGAGGGTTTTACGAAGTTTTCTTACATCTTTGATATAAATGGATTTATGTACGTTTGATATTTTGTTGTTTGTATATTTTCTCACTTGTTAATAATATTTACGAATTGTAATTGAATTGAATTGAATGTATATTTTTTCTCACATGCATTTTTCATTCTTTGTTATATATTATTTTTCAATTGTATTATAACTCTTTTCCTTGTATTATATAATTTGATTCAGCAAAGAATAAACTGTTAATTATAACAGCCTCAGAACAGGTTTAACTAATGGGGCATTATAAGCTAAGTGTAAAACAAAGTGTAATTAAATAAAAAGTTTAAAAAATGTATGGATATATGTATAGATGTACCTACCTGCTGACAAACATTTAGCAATATGTTTTGTGAGTCTTACTTATCATATTATTTTGTTATAAAAAGTTGATAAAAAAATATTGAAGGATACTTTCCATCACTACTGGGCATGTATTTTTTCCCTGTATATACAAACTGTACCTTTTATACAGCCCACTTTTTAATTTTGTCAGTGAACAAGGCGATTCTACTGCCCGCGAATTGATGGTAAAATTGAATGAAGGAAAGATATGAAGAAAGAAGTGAAAGAGATGATGAAAGAAAATATGAATGAGAACATCGGAAATTGCATAAAAATAGATCATATAAAGACACCAGTTAGACTCAATTGGAGTCACGTGTTGATATCTTCACGGAACGTGGCCTTGAGAGACAACTGTAAAGATTGGAAATTAATTGGCGTTCTATTTATTAGTGATCAGTTATTTTAATATATTGACAGTCACTGAATTCAATTAATTCGCTATTATTTAATTCATAAAATTTTGCAATATTTCACTCGTTTTTGAACACTTTATTATCACTATAGGTCGACCACAATCAAAAGACCATTCCCTAGCTTTGTCCGCTAAGAAAAAAGCGGGGGAAAGTTACCTGGCAAGCCCTTATTACAAGCCTCCATATGATATTCCAAAAAAATACAAATTTTTTAGTTTAAAGAAGGTTACTTATTTACGTACTAGAAAAATTTCTTTTGTGTTCATTTTTTGCATCGTAACAACACACATATTTTTTTCGCACATTTTTTTGAATGCGGTCTAGCTATAATAATGCTTTCGAGTAAATTCTGTTCACTATCGCACAAAAGTAGGAACTCCACTTAATTATTTGTCACTTGGTTTACAACGCGCGATGGTAGCACAGTTCCGCTACGGTTTGTTGTCAAAATAAACAATGATGCGCCGCGGTCTGATTCCGACTTTTTATACAAAACACGTTGGTTCTTGGAATCTTCTAGATTATTCACTTCTAGTGTTTTCGAAGCTGGATGGACAGAGTTACGAATGAAGATGTTATGGCTCGGATGAATAAAGAAAAATAAGTTATTAATACAATAAAAATCCGAAAACTTCAATATCTAGGACATGTGATGAGACATCCAGAGAAATACGAGATCTTGCATCTCATAATGCAGGGAAAGATTGCCGAAAGTCGGGACCCTGGTAGAAGGAGGACTTCACGGCTGAAAAACTTGAGACAGTGGTTTGGCCAGTCTACTGTGGAGCTGTTCCGGGCCGCAGTAAACAAAGTCCGCATTGCCAACATGATAGCCAACGTTCGGTAAACAGACAGGGCACGAGAAGAAGAAGAAGAAGTGTTTCCGAATATATCGGATAATTCTAGAGTGTTTTATGATGTTTAAAGAGTTCTATAGTTTTGTTCCAAAGTGACATATTACAAGGAATTCGGACAGTGCATAATTCGTTTATCATTTCGTAAAAATATTATAATTGATATTTACGTTCTATGTTGCTTGATCTATGTATCTTGAATTGCAATATCACAATAATACGTACTTTAATAAAAAAATTTAAATATTTATTATACGTCTATTATATTAAGTTATACGAAAATACATATGAAGCTAAAAGGATTTAAAAACTCTTCTGTTTCGTTGAATACGTTCAACCCCTTTCGCGCGATACAAATTCAACCGAAAATCTTCCGTCCGAGTTTTGCATCTCTCAGGGAATGATTGCATTTTTCGTAACTTTTTAAGGCGTTTAGCCTAAACTTGGGGAGATTCGTATTGTTACTCAGAGTCGCCCAGAATAGTAAATTCGCCGCCAAAGTTTCGCGCCTTTTTACGTGCTCGGAAAACCTCCTTCGGCGGTTGGCTGAGAGAATAAAAAAATGGCTAATTTCGCTTCGGAGTTTTCCGTACGAAAAGTACCCAAACTCTGCTTTACATGGAGGGACCTGCCCGGAATTATCAAATATTTTTGAGGTCTCAACCCCTCCCGCGCGGCCGACCACGATTTCGTGTTTTATTCAATAACTAGTCTTTAAAATCAAGTCGCTTTAGAACCCTTTTGAACTGAAACTTGCTTAACATTTTTTAATTAACAATGTCTTGAGACGTTGAGAAAAATAGTTAAAAATTTGAACGATAATCGTTGAGAATTGAAAAAAAATGAAAAAATGTGTTGTGGACAGTGCTCCTACTGGAAATTTCGGTGAGGTCACTGTACATCTGTGCGATTCAAAAAAAAAACTTAGTTTTTGTGATATATTTAATCGCAATAATTTGACCTCGTATCTTGGTAGTTTAAGAAATATTACTGACGGATTCAATTATAATATGAATTATGCACTGTTCGAATTCATTGCAATGTCGCTTTGGAAAAAAACTATGGAACTCTTTAGAATGCCTTTAAAACTCTAGAGTTATATCTCTAGAGTAGTCTATAAACGGCTGGAAGCGACGGGAATGTTCTTGTAAACACTTGAAACGAATAATCTAGGAGATTCGAAGAGCCAACGTGTTTTATATAAAAAGGCGCAATCAGACCGCGGCGCACTATTGTTAATTTTGACAAAAAACCGTTGCGAAAACTATATTACCACCGCGCGTTGTAAACCAAGTGACAAATAATGTGCGATAGTGAACAGAGTTTACTCAAAGTATTACCAGTGATAATAAAGTGTTCAAAAACGAGTAAAAAATTGAAAAATTGTGTGAATTAAAGAAAAGCGTATTAATTAAATTCATGTTCAGTGACTTTGTCAATTCATTAAAATAATTGATCACTAATAAATAGAACGCTAATTAATTTTCAGTGATTACAGTTGTCTCCCAAAACCACGCCCGTGATAATATCAACACGTGACTTAAGTGTAACTGGTGTCTTTGTATGATCTATTTTTCTGCTATTTCTGGCATTCTCTTTTATCATATCATGCACTTCTTTCATCATATCTTTCCTTCGTTCAGTTATGCGTTTGACATGCCCAAACTATTATAACTAAATCCATTCAATTTGTCTTCAAATACTCTTGTTTATATATATATAATTTCTTATTTTCATTCCGTATACATACAATATTAAACGATATCTTCATAAATAAATTTTTAAATATCGTAGTGTTGTTCACTTTATATTTTTTTTTCACAAAACACAAGAAAAAAATATATTTAAATTTATATTTGACGACGTTAGCCTCCACACAGGGGTTGACACCGGAGGGCGGTACTCGGGACCGGGTATCAGAGAGGGGAGGGGGTGGGGAATACCCTTGCGGAAAACAATAATAAAAGTCACCTCGCCTCAGTAAGGGAATGTTTGATTTATGTCCCGGCTATGGCTGGATAAGGGTTGGCAACCATTTATTATAAAAAAAACAAAAATGTAAATTTAAGTTTAAAACATTGTAAAATAATAATATCTCGGAGTATTTTAGCGAGAAAACATAATAGATCTAATAAATGTATATGTTGGGTGTACAATTTTTACTATGTCAACAGGATATATAAATGCATATTATCATTACTTTTCGATATATACACAGGTATCTACATCATGGGAATTATTATTTATACTATATGAGGGGTATTAAAATAAAAGCAGCAATATTCTTTGCAGTTTTTCTGAGATGAATACAAAAAATATATGAAATCTCCATCGTATTGGAAATAAGTTTTTGAAAACCATTGCCATATAAGTTTTTATTTTATTTAAGTGTATAAATAAATATTTAACTTTTAAATATTGTACAAATATTCCTGTCTTTGCTATGATTTTCCAGTCTAAAATCGATATGATAGTCTAACGTTTTACAAAAAAATAAGTGAGAAATATTGGAAAAAAATGCAAATTTTGATGTCGCATATCTCCATAACTAATGGGTCATGGTTGCTTGAACATTTTCAACTCATAACCAAGTCAGCAATCTACCTGTTAGGTGTTGTGGACTAGCTCTGTTACACCCTGAATATTCTTTTTACTTTCACTTTTGATTTTGTATTCAATAATATCTGCTGTTATTATTTATTATCCACAATTTATATTTGTAACCTCGATAATTATTATTAAATTTTATAGTTATACATTATTTTGCTCTCAATATATTGTAAGCTGCTCATCTCGACACAGATTCTTCCCAGTGAGATGAGTGGCTCCTTTTCCTACTGGAATGTATCAAGATGAAGATAAATAAATAAAAAAAAGACGAGAAGTGGAGAGGATCATCAACATTAGAATGTTCGAATATATGGAACTTACTAAGAGAGGTCTAAGTTATGTACAATCTAAACTAACTGCATCTGTTGACTGCGTAACTTGAGGGACTAGAATCAACGTTACTCTATTGAGTTGTTACGTGCTATGGCGAAAAAAAATCTGATCGTCAATATGTGAGCCGACTTGTGATAGACAATGGTACTACAAGAAAAAGATGGACATCAATAACACGGTACTTTACCATTACTTTTATTGTCCGTAACATTAGAATTAATTGAACGAAAAGTAACCATTGTGAAGAACTCAAGCACTCCTCATTGACGAGTGTACGTAACTACTGTGAACTTTAGTGAAAACGTAGGTCCTGCATACTATGAAGCGCTAAAATTCTAATTTTAATTTTGTCAAGGGTAGTGGCTTTAGGAGACAAATGAAAATACTGGAAATGAAGGAGCGATTTATTAACTAGTGAGTAATTAATTATTCAATTGACAAAGTCACTTAACTAGAAAAAAAACAATAAACTATTCTTAAAATCACACTATTTCGCAATTTATCACTCGTTTATGAATACATTATTATCGCTGGGAATCCTTTATTGATCACTCGCTAGAACATTCCACCCAATTCTCGTACGCAGTAGTCGCATTTATTTATTTCACCACTTAGGTAAGAATTTGATCAAGTACTTCGCTCGATATCTGTCGCTCCAAAATTCTACGACTGGGCACACCGGCTGTCGAATTTCGCTTACTTCGCATCGATAGAAATGTCGAATCAAACTTTCCGGCCAAAATCTGCTATTTATACTCAAAGACTGGTTTTTCGAACTCGCGAAAAGGTTTATTTGTACACATGCACCCATCATCACGCCAAATCACCAAGCGATATGAGTATGGACGGGACTATCGCCCCTAGCAACATTGTAAGCAGAATACACACACATATAAAGTCCGAACGAATTGACACAGGCATGCCAACGGCAAAAAGCGCGAGGTAGACAAAACACTGCAGCCGCAGCGCCGGGGTATATGCCCTCAAGAGGCAGAATCGGCAGAGTAGGTGACAAAATCTCCATTGATCAGCATGCCAGGTTATACACCCTCCAGATAAGCGACAAATCCATTGTTATCGAAAACTATAAGAAGGCCAAACAGAGTACTTTGACCTCGCTTTCACTCCGAAGACTCCGATATATATGCTGGAAGCTCTGCCCAATTGTACATTGATTTATTACGTCATTATTTGTAATCGCGTGAGATGACCCAGGTAGATAGAGGGCATCCTAATCAAATCGACTGACTGTATTTAATGTCGAAATGCTGTTCAATTAATATTATAAAGCATTTTATTGTATTTCAATATAAATCGTTCTCCTGGTCACGGTAAGCACTGTGATGATCCACCTAGGTAGTGGGGTCTTCCTAACGTATTAACGATGAATTTTGTATTAATAATTTATTTAAAAGGCCGTTGCTTACTCGTCGCGAGTTGATATTTAAATTTTAGCTATTATATTCAATTAATTTGCCAACTCCTGGCCGCGGCTAACAATGTGATGAATCCTAGCAGATAGTGGGCATCCTATGGGGTGACCCGTCAAAAATACGTCGTGGAAAATAATATTAAATAATATAAATTTCATTGCAATGAATAAAGTCATTTGCCGTATGATGTTAGCGAAAATAGTTGTATGGCGCGGGTGGCAACGGCTGAGGTCGACAGATACGCTGTAACTATAAAAGGATCGCGGAAAAATATTATACCTTCTTGAAAAATTATAAATATAAAATTCTATACAATATTAATACTCTGCCTGTGCTAACTATACATTTAACTAAAATATATATTATTAACTGGAAATAATTATTCTGTGAAAATTGCGCTTTTGAATGCAAAATTACCTAAAAAATATTAACTAAAATATTTCTAATTTGCTGTTGAATATTACCTATAAAGATATTGACTAAAACTTTTGCTTTAAATGGAATATTAACTACTTCTCTCATCAAATATTATTCTGCAGCAAATATTCAATGAAATTATAGGAACTAAAATATTTCTAACATCTTGTGTTCGCATACGAAATTGATAATACCTAATGCCCTTTGCATTTACTAAATGTATTACCTAAATAACCACAGCTATACCATCCTGTCCGTCAGGGACGAAACATAAAACACCGTTATACTCCTAAAAGTGCTACCTCTTACGCGACAAAAATACCTATTGCAGTCGGGCTATGAATATGAACTATTTCCGCCTCATAATGGCGCCTGGAACCAATACTAAAAACCTCACTAGAAATAATAAATGCGACTAAATCTCGATAAATACAATATATACTATTCGTAATACGTCGTTGAATTGGCACATGATTCGTCTAATGGATGAAGGACCCCGTTGTGTATCGTAATAACTTCAAATTCTTTTATAGGAGCAGCGTGGAAACAATTGCATAATATTACGTAATAAAATCATCTAACGAACCTAATAATCTATACATTTATGTTACAATAAAATACGTTCACCAGAAGAATTCGTGTATTAGAAATAAAACATTTCCGTTTGGAAACAACCCAATAAAATCAATCGAACGGCATAAAGAGGAGAAATTCACATATTAAATAACACTGAAACTAATAATTTTAAACACTTTATATTAACATATTCTTACCTTGAATGGTGTCGTCTTAGACGTGTATGAACCTGTTCATATTAATTCCTGGGGAAAATAATACATATATTTGCTATCTACGAAATAAGACATTTTTTTGAAGTGAAACTTCTTTGTGAATAAATAGACAAGGTCTCGGGGATGGTTTGTTCGAAAGGATTCTACAACAGCCCGTGAGTTAATATGAAATAATAGTTTCTTTGAATGCTAAATTTTGGTTTTTTTAAACCCTCAGCATCTCTGCTGAGAGGGGTAGAGGCTCCGCGCCCGCCTAAACCCGGTGGCCGACTTCCTAAGTGACTAAACGGCCCCCCTTGTTCCTCCGGAACTTACTGCATCCCGAGACTCTATCTCTTCTTTACGAGATGTGATCCTGTGACGCCTCTCTTTTAGGCTTATGATTGAGATGTACGTACTCTTTTGGTACGAGTTTCTGATGATGTGTGTTGTCTTGAGGCGCCTTTCTTTTAGGCCGGTGTTTGAAGAATCATGTACTCTTTTGGTACGAATTGATGACGACATTAGCCTCCTTTGCGGGCATAGTCAGCGATGTTACAAATTATTGTGCAATCTCATTATGCCTTTTCAGAGCGGCGTCCCACGATTCTGCATCTTGCAACATTTACTTTGGTCAAATGTTAGGGTGTTAGTAACATATTAATAATATCCCAGCTACTCTATATGAGTGAATGATTTTTATACTGATTCTAGCTCTGTCTTTTTACAGAGGATGAAATAGAAGTTAACGTTTTCTATTGAGATTTCATAGCATTCACGCATGAAAATCCTTCCAAAGTCAGAGAATTCACGACGTTGGTTTACGCTGTTTTTGAGCAGGATGAGGCGCGAAGGTCGAGTCTAGTGGCCACTCCGATCAACAAGGGAGGTCCCGCTTTTAAGAGTACCTCACAGGGGCTTGCGCGAATTCCAGGCTTATGACACGAGCGTCATCCACAACCTCACCTAGCTCAACGTTCGTAAACCAGAAAACTCCAATTTCAGTTAGATCTCCCCATTCTGTCCTTTACTCGTCGTTCTGAAGCTACTTGTTAAGCCAGATGTACCGAGGTACTCAAATCATAAAGACTTGGCTGAAGACCGGATTGCGCAATACTTATGCAACACAGTTATTATAAGGCTACTAAGCATTTCTTATAGAATTACGTGTATTCAATTATTAGTAAAAATAGTTTGAAAATCCCCATACTTTAAAATATATTCGTTCGGAAGAATTTCTCGTACGATTTGGATTGATATCTGGTTATGCAATACATAACGCGTCGACAATTATAATGAATCTGTTAAGCACTGCTTATAGAGCTCCGTAAAATCAATTGTTAATACAAATGGTATGAAAATCCCCATGCATCAAAATATATTCGTTTGGGAGATATTCCCGTACGAATTGAGCCAAGATCACACAAGAAATCGTGATATTAATTATACATTATTGCTCCGATTTTAAATCTTCCCAAAATAAATACATTTCAATAGTGAAAATAATTAATCGATAGATAATATAAATGTGTTCCTTAGCTGTTACACAGTGGCGGTATGATCCTCTCTGCTACTGATGAATGGTAGATTCCTCCATAAGTCCGGGCAGCAACTCCGTCCGTAAATGCTGTTCTGGAATTCAGGGCTCCGTCGGTAGTCTGTTGGGCAGCGCTCCCGCTCGCAAGTCTGGTCTCGAACTGAAGGGGCAGAGTACATCGCGTTCGCTCCTTTTATAGTAACGATTTCACCATACCTCTGAAATCCACGCTAGTGCAGTGACTCATCCTATGCCCGATGACCTCACCGCCGGCGCTCGCCATTGGCCGGATTCAGCCATCAGGACGGTCGCCTCCGGCTCAACCCGTCGAAGGCAAAGCGCGCCTGTGATTGGTCCGTTTCGTTAAAATAACAGTAAAGCACCCGCTACACACGAGACTTGCTGTTCCGATTCATAAATAATAAAGGCTTGTTCGCACCTACTCACAAGGTCGAGTCTATTAGGATTGGCAAACGATATTAATTTAACACAGAATTATATCTATGGTATAATAAAGATCTAAGAAATATTACTTGTATAGCTGAATATTCAATATTTTGTTAGCCTCTTGTAATACATAGAATCTTAAGAAGAAATATATCAGGCTTTTACTTTTAAACGATTCCAAACAGAAGAAATATATTTTTGATGTCCATACTTGGCTTTTTTGAATATTATTATTTTAGGATTTTCTAAATTTATTAAATCTATCTCTATGTCGACCATCACAGCTTCCCCCTTATTTAGAGAGAGGAATGATCTATCAGACCAAGCCTATCTGCTAAATAACCCAATAGGATAGTATATCTCGTGATACTTATCAAGAGTTTCTAAAATTCCTTTTAAAATAAATCGTTGTTCTTTCCTTTCCCCGCGTACTATATTTCTATTAGGGTAGAATTCCTTTTCAATGGAATCCTTTTTGCGTATTTAAAGCTACTGTAAACCATCTGCCTATCATTCAAATGAAAAGTGTACAACTAACATGAATATAAGAATTGCAAGCAAAATTGGACTGTATCTATTTTATTCAATTGATTGGAAAGGTTCGATTCTTCATAATCGATTGAATGCCTCAGTAATCTCATCATTGTGTCTGCTAACCACTCAAGCTCCATCCTGTTATCAACACTTTAAAGGAACGCCCCTTCCCCCACTTTGTTATCCTCCTTGCTTCCCTTACAATGGTACACTCCTAGTGTT
>JADDOH010007582.1:0-140668 GCA_016648135.1 Agrypnia vestita
GTATCAGAAAAAGTGGATTGCTCTAAAAATAGATAATAAATGTAAATCAACTAATAAATTAGACTTACAGATAAAGTCGATATATTCCCGGAAATATACAAGGCCGCTATAGCGTAATTGGATAACGCGCCTGCCCCGGAAAGGAGGCGATCCGTGGTTCGAATCCCGGTAGCAGCCAAATATTTTTTCGTGGATTGGATTTTTCTGTATGTCTTTCTAATTAATAAATTAATTTGGTTTTAAATTAATTCCTTACCCTCGCACTGGTCGTCTTTCCCGGTCGAGCGCTCCTGCTTGATGCTGGAACCTGCTTCTGGAATCAGAAGTAATAATCCGAAACAACAGAGTTGGGGAAATGCCTGGGCTCGGTTCGTTCGTCGCTTTAAACAATTATATCTCCAAATTAGGTATATTATAGAGAAGAATATATCTGTATAGATTATCTATGGCTCCGGTCACCTGTCAAATGAAAAGACGAGCAAAGTAAAAGATTTGAGGTTGTCAAGAAATATGAGCCGCTAGACTCCTCCCACCTTCTCAAAGTGCACTGCTACTTTTCTAAACATAAAGGGAACAACTGCTCACCGTCGCCGCGGTGGGCCCTCCTGGAGGACTCTGAGCACTCCTGCTTGATGTCAGGATACGATATGTCTAAATCGGTGAAGGGCGCTCCTTCATCGCCGCTCTCGACAGCAGACCCTGGCTCGGGCTTGATGTTATCGCCACCCGAGGCGGCGGAGTCCATGGCTTTAGTAAAGCGAGCGCGTGGGCTGTCGACTAAATACTAGCCAAAATGTTGGTCACCCAGACACGGTTAGGCCATAGATTAATTACATTATTCATCTATGGATCAGTTCTATAGTCCGTCCAACTTATCTGGAGAATAAAGGAGGGCGTCCCAATCGTTGTGGTACATAGTGTAAAAATTATCTAATTTGTAGGGAATTTTATGCAAATTCGTTTTTTTCTTGAACAAGTTATTAAGCAGTATACGACACGATAAAAAACAAAAAATGTAAACTAACGTACAAATAAATTTATCAAAATATACATTCGTAAAATACACAACGTCACAAAATGGCGTTTTTTCAAAATCAAAGAAAAATACCATTTTCAGGAAAAAAAAAAACAAACAATAATAATTCTTTTAGGCTGGCGCCACATTACGCAGATCTTCCGCCGCGTTTTTTCCGTTGCGCCAAATCGGCAAAGCAAATAGATCGACCGATCATCCGCGTAGTGTGTTTAATAAGCGCATATTGTATGGAAAGAAATGTAGCGATGTTCCACGACAGAAGAGACGCGGCGGAAGATCCGCGCAGTGTGGCGCCGGTTTTATTCGGTGTCTCATACCTAATGATCATGACCACCATGTTTAACTCAGTAACACCTAAGGATATCAATCGGTTTAGGGCCGTTGTATCAACTTGGTTTATAGTAATCTTTCGTTCAAAGCATAGATATTTTGCATTTTCCACCGATCAAACAACTCGCTCTCGTAAAAATCTATGCTTTAAATGAACTATTGCTATAAAGTAAGTTGATGCAACCAGTCTTTAATGTGCATAAATAAAAAAGTTTATTTTTGAAAAAAGATGTTTATACAAATGAACTCGTTAATGAATTTTGTAATAAAAAGTATAAATAATAAAAATTCTATGTAAAAAATTATCGAATAAAATATGTTCTAAAACTTTTCTCATCTTACGGCTTCTAATTCAATTTTTCCACTTATCCTTGTTCTTTTTTTCCGGGTGTAGATATTTTAATGCCCATTTCCACGGTCACTTTACCTTCTTTAACTATTTTGTAAATTGCCGATTCAGAAATACCTGAAGAAATTGTATAATAGTAAATAAAAAACTAAGTATGGGAAAATCATTATAATTGCATGGCAGCATTAACCTGAAGTGGCGGCAATAAGTCTATGAACAAAATCAAACGGTATAATTGGGGCTTTTAGACGTTGTTCCTCTTCAAAAAACGTGTGCATATTCAAGATTATTTCCCGAACACCGCTTTTAATGGTTTTTGGCATGGTGACAATCTAAAATGTTCTTAAAAAACTATCGAAACAGTCGTGAACCTCTCTGTAAACAAAGTCTGTCAAAGGTCTGTCAGCTGTAGATAATCCAATATGGCGTCGTTAGTTCCAAATTTGGCCATTCTTCAGATAAGTTAGACGGACTATACGTGAAGTTTTTACCACAGAATATAGACCAAAATAGAATGGCAACTGATATTTGCAAAGTGACATCTTGCGACTATGATAGATATTATTATTTATTTATATATTTGTCCTTTTTTCTTTATTTATTTATTTATTCATTTAAATTAAATAAATATTTCGACCTATCCTGAAAGTAGCAATATTGCTATTTCTGTATCTTGACAGTTATTGTATAACATTATAATGCTGTTAATTTTAACGTTTTAAGTTTGACAGGTTTGAAATTAACGAATTCAATTAATCAGATAAGCTCTAAAACGTAAACGAACGCTAAGTTATTCACATATTATGAATAACTTATTTTACTTTCGTTTATTTACGTTTTAGAGCTTTCTGATTGATTGAATTCATTTATTTCAAATCTGTCAAACTTAAAATGTCAAAATTAACTGCATTACAATGTTATAAAATAACTGTCAAGATACAGAAATAGCAATATTACAATTTTCAGAATACGGCTGTTTGTTTCTGAAAATAAAATAAGGTTTAACAATAAAAGATGGTACATTTAATTAAAAATGTATTATCCGTCAATTCTATAATAAGAGTCAGAAAAAGAATTGGCAAAGAAAACTGACAATTATTTTTAAATTAGTCAATATTGTTATAGAATATTTTTTAAATTTTACACACTACTTTTCTGTAAAAGAAAAATCTCATGTTTAGAGCAGGAATATGTTTACATAATGAACATAATTTCAGATTAAAATACATGATTTTGTTTTAAAAACAATGTTCATATTTAAAATTCATTCAATTCAAAAACATAGAATTAATATTTTTTAAAATACCAAAACTCGCAAAGAAAATAAAAATTCAATATTATATATTTTGTAATTATTAATATTTTAGAAAATAAAATGTAACATTGATCAGTAAATAATTTACACCACAAGCTACCATTTTAATAGGTAAAGGAAATCAATGATTTGTGATGATTATACAAAATAAGATTACACTTCGTATTCATGTGGTAGTTAATTTTCATTGCCTGTTAATAATATTACTAATATTATTTAAGTGATGTGATAAAAAAATGTAACATTCAAATAATATATTTTTTAGATTCAGAATGATTGTTTTAAGTACAAATATACAAAGGAAAAATTCAACAAATATTGATTTAAAAAAAACATTGCAATAAATTCCTACCCAATTCGATATAAAATATTTGGGAGCAATTATAAATCATAAACTAAACTTTACATTGAACACAAAATATGTAACAAAAAATAGCAAAATGAATTTCACCCTTGGAAAGAATCAGAAGAGATCAAAACAGAATTGTGCAAAAATATATTATATAACGCAATAATTGTCCCCCGCATCAACTACTGCGGCAGTATACTATTTCTGGGTTGAAGAAGAATTGAAAAAATAACAATACTCGAAAAGAAAGCATTAAGAATTATACTAAAAATAAATCAATACACAAGAATTAAAGTGGTGCTAGAAAGTTTACCAATAATAGACAAATAATTAAATTTAATTCTATTTCTACTTATATATAAAATTAATAATGGATACAACATCTTTGAAGTATTAAGAAAAAATCAAACACAAACATGACCACTGCACAAGAGAAGATGAAAAGATTACATTTAAAAAATCACAAATTTCAATCATGCACAGTGCTATATATAAAACTACTACTACAACGAAACTATACATAAAACTACCAGGGACATTAGAGATGTAAATAATATAACAACTTTAAGAGGAAACTAAAAAAATATGTGATACTTTAGTTAGAATAAAATTTTAAATAATTATATGTAATGCTGTATATATAAAGAAATATAAAATTATTATATTTCCTATTTAAAGAATAAATTTTTAAAATAATAAAAAAAGGTTAGGAATATCATCTAAATGATCAAAAGTGTGAAGATATGATAAACAGAGTACATTCTAATGGGTTGACAGTATTTTCAACGATTCTTACATACATATACATTACATAATAATAATTATTCTGGATACACAACAAAAGTATTCTTTTCAATTGTCATTTTACACTTCAATGTTCAGAATAATTATTTTCAATTAAATAAGCGTATACAAGAACAGATATCAATAAGACATCATTTACAATGCATTGCAAATAATATAACCGGTCAGTAAGATCAAGCGGTTTGAAACTAAAAAAGTAGAACAAATGATTTAATATTTTTTATGCTTATAGCGTTAAAAACCACACATATTTTTTTTAAACGTCTAATGATTTCGATACTGTATTATATCTTCATCAGGACGATCGGACAATAACTTCCATAAGTTTAATTTGTAAGGAAAAAAGGCAAACAGTGTTAATGATCGCAAAATTATACGGCTTTCTCAAAATTCACAAAGGAAACAGCCCCATCAGATCAGCAGTATCCCAATGTAATGCAATTCCCCAACATTCAAAATAACTTCAATCATTACAAAAATATTAAATAACTCCAACGTATTTAAACCAAAGTATACAATTAAAATTTCATGTAGTCAATACCTTAAAAGATATTGAATGAAAAGTTAGTATCATTTGATATTGCAAGATCATTCATTAATGTTCCCATTCAGGAAAGCAAAACACTAATTTTAGATATACTAAAAACACCAGATTTGTCGGAAGGTCTAAATGATTTATCTCTTTTATAAAACCTTGTCTCAATCAAAATATAATAAAATAGTTATATTATGCTGTACCCATTGATAAACCTTATAAGCAAATATAAGGTTTATCGATGGGTGCATGTGAGGCAATCCAAATCCTTGCAATATTCAAAAAATTCTAAAACAAATAATTGAAAATCAATTTGATAAAGAAATTTATAACATCTAACGCCGATATCTCAAAACTGCATTTTTCACTTAATACACTAAAGTACTCATGGTTCGATATTATTATGCACATTATTTTTACATTTCTAATAATATTTTACAAAGTCCACTGTCTGTGAAGCCTCTTTGTCGATGCTTACATCTGCATGGATTTTTAAGAATGCTGCTACAGACCGGTTAGGCAGCAACGCTTTCTTTCTTCTTCTTCTTGATTTTAACCTTAAAAATAATACAATCTGTTAAATTTGACAACGCTGGAAAATGACAGATGAGTGTGTCCATTTTTAACTAAATTTTATTAACAATTAAATTAAATTAATGGGTATTAACAATTAAATTAAATTAACAAGTGTGGGAGAGTGTGTCCATCATTAATTAAATTTTATTAACATAAGCATACTTTAACTAAATTATTTATTTTGTAAATTTATTTATGAAATTACTTAGTTTAATATTTTAGTACTGTTATTTAAATTTATTTTATTAATGTTGTAAACATTTATTAATGTATGTATTGTGTATTAAAAAAAATACAACACAAGCAATCATCATTTAAAAAAAATTTAGTTATAGATTATAGTTGTATATTCTTACCCTCATCTCCTTTGCTGGAGCTGGGTTCTGAGGATTCCATTGAGATATTCATCCGTCACACCAATATTCATCTCCTTGGACTTGAATCTGTAGACAATAATTTTACTTATCATTTACACATGTCAGTGGGAAGTTCTGTTCTTTCTAAAACTAGCAGTGAAATAATAATAACTCTTAATTAATAATTGTATGCATGTTATACAAAGTTAGTAGTAATAATAATTAACCATATTTTTTTTGTATTTTAATCATACGGAAAACTTAGACAAATGAGTCAACAGTATTGAGATTTTATGGGAAACATAGCCTGTAAATTTATAGGAAACAAGATGTTTGTGTTTGTTATTTTCTTAATACTTCAAAGATGTTGTATCCATTATTAATTTTATATATAAGTAGAAATAGAATTAAATTTAATTATTTGTCTATTATTGGTAAACTTTCTAGCACCACTTTAATTCTTGTGTATTGATTTATTTTTAGTATAATTCTTAATGCTTTCTTTTCGAGTATTGTTATTTTTTCAATTCTTCTTCAACCCAGAAATAGTATACTGCCGCAGTAGTTGATGTGGGGGACAATTATTGCGTTATATAATATATTTTTGCACAATTCTGTTTTGATCTCTTCTGATTCTTTCCAAGGGTGAAATTCATTTTGCTATTTTTTGTTACATATTTTGTGTTCAATGTAAAGTTTAGTTTATGATTTATAATTGCTCCCAAATATTTTATATCGAATTGGGTATGAATTTATTGCAATGTTTTTTTAAATCAATATTCGTTGAATTTTTCCTTTGTATATTTGTACATAAAACAATCATTATGAATCTAAAAAATATATTATTTGAATGTTACATTTTTTTATCACATCACTTAAATAATATTAGTAATAATATTAACAGGCAATGAAAATTGACTACCACATGAACACGAGGTGTAATCTTATTTTGTATAATCATCACAAATCATTGATTTCCTTTACCTATTAAAATGGTAGCTTGTGGTGTAATTTATTTACTGATCACTAGTATCTGTTACATTTTATTTTCTAAAATATTAATAATTACAAAATATATAATATTGAATTTTTATTTTCTTTGCGAGTTTTGGTATTTTAAAAAATATTAATTCTATGTTTTTGAATTGAATGAATTTTAAATATGAACATTGTTTTTAAAACAAAATCATGTATTTTAATCTGAAATTATGTTCATTATGTAAACATATTCCTTCTCTAAACATGAGATTTTTCTTTTACAGAGAGGTAGTGTGTAAAATTTAAAAAATATTCTGTAACAATATTGACTAATTTAAAAATAATTGTCAGTTTTCTTTGCCAATTCTTTTTCTGACTCTTATTATAGAATTGGCGGATAATACATTTTTAATTAAATGTACCATCTTTTATTGTTAAACCTTATTTTCATTTTCAGAAACAAACAGTCGTATTCTGAAAATTGTAATATTGCTATTTCTGTATCTTGACAGTTATTTTATGACATTGTAATGCAGTTAATTTTGACATTTTAAGTTTGACAGATTTGAAATTAATGAATTCAATCAATCAGAAAGCTCTAAAACGTAAATAAACGAAAGTAAAATAAGTTATTCATAATATGTGAATAACTTAGCGATTGTTTACGTTTTAGAGCTTATCTGATTAATTGAATTCGTTAATTTCAAACCTGTCAAACTTAAAACGTTAAAATTAACAGCATTATAATGTTATACAATAACTGTCAAGATACAGAAATAGCAATATTGCTATTTTCAGGATAGGTCGAAATATTTATTTAATTTAAATGAATAAATAAAGAAAAAAGGACAAATATATATCCAACTTGAAACAACCGGCCCTAACATTGACCCAAGTAACTTTTTTTACGCTCAGCTCAGAGTAAACTCGATTTCGGGTTGCACAAACGTATTTTTTACCACTGTCAAACCAATAATAAGGCTAATAAGGTGCCAAGCGGAATAAACCTCAAATACCGCATTTGTCTATGGAATTTTATTCATTTCAGTTTTTCACCACTGGCAATACGTACTTTTGCGGTTCAAAAAAACCACTTTATTCTATGAAACAAACCAAACAAACGTCAAACCATCGCTAAAATAACGGGTTATTAAAAGATTCATTTTAGTACATATTTACAAATTTCAATACGAAAATGACAGCGACAAAATTCAAATGACAAGTACCTATATGGATAAATGTCACATTTTCAAATCAGCTGTGAGAGGACGGCCATTTTTTTATCAACATTTTTACTTTTACCCACCTATCTTGGAGAGTAAAATAAAGTTACTCATGTATGTACTTCGGCGAGTAAAATAATTCGCTCGCCCCCCGCGGCCTCCAGGAGTGATACGACGAGTGTTTGTTTTTTGTAGTGATAAGTGACAAAGACACGATAAAGTGATGTAAATTCGGACTGCTTGCGTTTAGGCTAGGATTAGGTTAGTGATTTTAGGTTAGTGATATTTTTTTTAGTTGATAAGTCTAAAGGTAAGAATTGTGTTTAATTAAAAATAAATTGTATGAATATGAAACGAGCCGTGGTGTGTTGTTTTAAATTTCCCGCTCCCCTCCCTTGGCAAGTGCATTTTAATTTTGATATGGAGAGGACGCGGAGCGTCTCGCGGCGATCAATCGTGATTGATTGATACGCGTTCATATCATATTAAAAATTAGAGTTTAACTCTACGCTTACTTTGATCGAACTTGAAACAACCGAGCCTAAGACTGGAGTTTTAATTACAAAAAAAAACCGACGCTGAGCATTTTATAGAACGTACCTCTGCCATATCACAATAGAAAAGAGATATAACTTGACACTAGGGATGGGCGTTGAATGGACGGACTAGTTGAAATCAACCGTTGACGTTGCATCGACGCGTCGACCGTTTACGTTTATCGCATGGACTACTTGAATTCGTAGACGGTGGACAGCGGACGCCGTGGTCGGTGGACGATTCGAGATTAACGCAATGCAAAGCAACGAGCGAGAGCAAGACAAAACGTCTCCGTTTATTTCTCTCTCATCTCTCGCTGTCGATTTGTAGATGCCATAGACGTCATAGACGGCTCGACAGGTAATTTCATTTCAACTCTAAAGTACACTACCATAGAGTGCAGATCTGTGTACACGAACTATGACTAGAGATTTGAAATTTGAATACATGCATAGGGCGAAATAGGCTTAATAAGCTATTATCTATTATTTTTTACTTGATTTTTTGTGATGTCACGTGCTACGATTCGGTGAATTCCCAATTTTACGGTGTATAAAATAAAACAATTCTGTTTAATTATTTTATTTTTTATTGAACTAATATTTTACTGCTTACACCTGATATTGTTGTGTACACCTACTTCTTTCTTTATTATATATAGAAAGAAGTATATAAAACAATATGTAAAAGCCTATAATGTGCGTAAACAAATAAATTATAAAATATTTCTTTTTACATATAAGCACAAGTAGCGGTTTTACTTTCCCCGAAACTATATTCCTTCGAACTTCTTTAAATTTTAAAAATTAACGTCATAAAAATAGCCAACGGTTGAGCCGTCGAGAAGCGTCGTGTTGAACCGTAGACAGTTGACCATCGTCCCGATGTTTAGATAGAACGTCCGCGACGTCCGCGTCCGCGTAACGAAGTTGACGCGTCAACTAGTTGACGAATTCAACTAGTTGATCGTCTCGTCGATGGATGGACGTGGACGGTCTCGTTTCGTCGACGGTAAATACGTCGACGACCCATCCCTACTTGACACTGACACAACTTATATTCTCTTTTCTACGGACACAACTCCGTAGATTAGAGATGGGGAAGTTCGTTCAGTTGACCCGACTCTTCGTTCATCGAGTCGTTCATGAAAGTGAACTGTTCATTCCTAATCGTTCATTTGTTCACTCGTAACCTAAGAGTAGTCACGCCAGCGGCGGTGGGGGGTTGAACGTAAACGTCAGTAAATACTTTATAGGTGATGAAAATCCAAACACGCGTCTGTTTTGCCTTATCTAGCTTTTTCTTGTACCAAAAATGTGCACATGAATAAGTGAACTGTTAAAAAATCAAACAACTCACTTGTCTTTCCTGCTGGCTGTATGGCACTTTGAGTCGTTAATTTTTCAAAAAATGTGAGATAGCATTGCAGAGACCCACATTATAGTTTTTTTTTTATATCCCAAATCGAAAATAAAATCCAAGTGAATAGTCATATTTTTCAATTTTTTTTTATTTACAAATTTATTGAATGCAGTCTCATGCAATTTCTGATTGATAAGAGATCCCCATATTTATTTTTCTCAATTTAATTTTTTTACGTCGCAAAAGTCCAACTGAACGTGGTTCGCACAGGATCAAAAATCGAAGAATAAAAATATTTTTACTTAATTTTGAAATGTGTTACAATATTAAATATTAAAAATAAATGTCTTGAATCGTGTATAGGGTCCAGGCCGTAAAGGCAAAATAGCTTAAGAATAACTGTAAATATGTGTTTGATAATTATGTATATAACTGTCAATGAGGATCCCGTTAATGAGTCATCCATTAGAGCGACGACCGCGGCCGAGGGAGAGAGATTAAAATGTCACGATGAGTCACTCGGGCCGCGGGCGCGCTTAATTAAATATTTTAAATTTTGTTTTTGAGATAAAATCGCAAAGTAAAAATCAGGTAGTCGCCTACGGAGCGGTCAGCTAAAGTGTATTTGCTCAGCATCTCCGGACCAATAGAGATGGGGCAGGTAACAACTGACACCCACACGGCTCGTGACTTGAGATAGCGCGCCGTACATTTTTTCGTACGGCGCTAAATTTAGATTCACTATCGCTAGAGAGCTCAATAATTAAAGTGTGAGGTGTCATTTTCTTCAGAAAAACAAGGGCTACCTGATGCGATATTAATAATTTAGATATTTTTATAAATAAAGAAGTTTCATTTTTTGTCACATGCACGTGATTTGCAAGCGCTGACATGCCCGGACAGTAATCTGCGTATTACACCCACATGCGGGCATGTCAGACGCACATTTTGACATATGACTCATTAGCGGGAGATATGAGAGAGCGGATTTATCTTAAAAAATATCCGCGCGCCGCGAGATATGCGCCGCCGATGCACGGTATCGCCGGCGCCCAGCGGTCGTTCCGCTAGGCCGAGCGCACAGCTTCCGTGGTCCACCACGTTACGCCGATGCCTACAATAAAGATGTAAATCCCCTCTTTCAGTAATCCCTTTTTGGCAGTTATTTTCCCGTTATTTTGGCTGGACCCAAATAAAAAGGCTGCGAAAACCTAGCGAAATCACAGTGCTCTCAGTGCCTTAGTGCCAGTAAATATTTGTTGCCGTGTATGTGCGACAAATAGTTTTTATAACGTCACTCTGCCCGTTTTTCGCTAGGTTTCCTTCTGAAACAAAAACTTTGCTTTTTATTTTCTTGTGTGTAAATTGTTGTGAATTAAAACCCCTGAAGAAACACCGTCGATCGTAGCGTTGCTCTCCGGTGTTTCCAAAGTATCATCATCATCATCAAGATTTAGAAGCGAGTTGTGACTCATCGTCAGTGACGTCACGACGCCCGGAGCACAGCAGACAGGCGAGTAATCGGTGATCCACCCTATTCTAAAATAATTGTTTGTTACGGGCGTGTCTGTCCGTTCCAACTGGTCCTTCGGCGCCGGAGAACCGCTCTTACTTGCTTGTATTTTTGCTGTATGTAATCATGTCTCGATCTGGTTTGAGATCGGGAGCTCGTCGGGACACATCAGAAGAAGGAGATGCGCGAAGCAATCCAGCATCTTCAGACGATGAGAACGCGTTACACGAGGAAGAAGGAGGCTCACAGCCTGGGTCTATAGAAGCTACATCGGCTTCTGCATCAGAAAAAGAAATCATCAGAATGCTGAGGGCGGAGCTGCGCCGGCAAAACCGTCATCACAGGCGGCAGATGCAGGAAATGCAGCAGAGTCACGCGGCAGATTACGCACGAGCACTGTCATTATCGCAAACAGCAGCGGGAAAGGATCCCGTGACGTCACGTACCGGAACGTGTACTGTCGGCGCCGTTGCAACGAACGCGGCGGCGCCATGTTCTGCTGAAAGCGATCTGGGCCCGGATATGGGCAATAATGGCTACAACATCGGGTGACGATCCCGAGCGGAGAAGAACGGACATGGATCAGTTTAACAGCCGCCGGGACGAGATGGGAGGACCAACAGCAAGCCACCCACATACCGTGCAGTCACGTGGACATGCACAAACTGCACCTCCGCCATTGGCAGAATGGATGCGGAATCAGCAGTCACAGTTCGACCGAATGACGGACGTGTTCGCCGAAGCTATTCGGTCAACGCGCTCGGTCGAAAGCCCCCGATACGCGTCCAGTCAGGACGAGCCGCGTATGGCAGCGTTGATGGCACGGCAGTCTAGCGCAAAAGACTTGCCAGTGTTCAATGGGGATGTAATGGAATGGCGTGTGTTTAAAGCACAATATGATCAGTCGTCGGAATTATGCAGTCTGAATCCGGCAGAAAATTTAATTCGTCTGCAGCGCGCCCTGAAAGGGAAAGAGCGGGACACGGTTGCACCATTGCTGGTGGACCCGCATAACGTTGCAAAAATTATGCAAATTTTGGAGCGATGTTTTGGTCAGCCGGACAAAATAATCGCAACTATGTTGGAAAAGGTGAGACATCTGCCACGTCTCACAGACTCCAGTGATACGGGAAGTTTAACTGAGTTCGCGATCGCGGTGACGAATGCTGTGGCCACCGTCGAAGGTCTCGATTCCCGATATCTAGCCGCACCCCAACTACTATGTGAGATGGTTGGAAGACTACCATTACCAGCGCGGATGGCATGGTTCGCTACAAGAGCTTCGTCAGATTCCAGTACGATACAAGATTTTGCAAACTGGCTCACTATGATAACGGATGCCGCCCCCAAGCACGGAGGACAAGATACGTCGCTAGTACCGGGACAGAAAAATAAAAAATATGCACAAATTAATTTTGCGATATCGAACACAAAAGACGCGCCGCGAAAATGTGCGATTTGCGATATGACGTCACACAGCACGGCCGGCTGTATGATTTCGTTCGAAAAACGACCGCGGAGCGCGTACAAATAGTTCGCGAAAAAGAGTTGTGTTTTAAGTGTTTAGAACAGTGGTTCCCGGGACACAATAATCAGTTCAAAAATCAAACAAATCACTTGAGTTTCATTGCTGGCTGTGTGGATCTTTTTATCAATTTTTCAAATGTGTGAGTTAGTCCTACCCAGGGATATTCCCATTATTTGTTTTCATTTTCATCTTCTAACTCGAATATGTTGTCTAAGTGGATTGTGAGATTAAACTTTTTATTTATTTTCAAATTTCATCAATGTTATCGTATGGGGTTTGATATACTTATCACTACCGTAGAGGATTAATTCCCATAAGATCGACGGCGAAAAATGACGCGAATCCACATTTCAAAAATAGCTTTATGACCAGCGGGCCTTTTAGCGGGGTTTTCACCCCAGGCTTATATCTACTGCACGTGTGCACAGCTGTGTGACAAACAAACCTTTTTCCTTGGAAGGAACAATGAATGCAATTAAGTCGGCGTCTAAGCTGGCTAATAAAAGTAATGAAAAATAATGTTTCTTCTAGCTTGTGTATACTGTAAGGTCTCGTCGGTGGGAAAACCGCACTTAGCGGACAAGAATTAGGAGTTTGCAGACAAAATTTATTGCGCTCCGCTCGATGCGGCAGCCGTCTTCAAAGGATCCGAAACCGAACAATAGCGATATTTTATTTGGGAAGCAATGGATTATCGAGAAATAGACGATAATGCTCAGGAGGGTTGAAAACATTTGCGATGTCCGAAACCTTAAAATTCCCGAGATCTGTGTTTGTTTTGCCTAAAATGTAATATCTGCACGTGCACGTGCGGAACAAACAAATTAGTTCTCCGCAAGGGTATGCAGAGGTTTATGGACAGATATACATGACGATATATATAGATCTAAGATTATTAGCAATTTCTCCTACATAAATTTTCTGATAATATAATGCAAGCAAGTACCAAGATAAAATTATGAATTCGCTATATGTTAGAAGCTACGTATGTATACATATAAGGAATTATTGGTATAAAATAATAGTAATAATATTAACGTTTGTAGATGATTTTTTTATGTTATTATTAACATTATTATTTTGACGCCGACGACAGGTTTCTAATTCTTCAGATCTCCATTTACATAGTTCTTATGATATATTTTTTTGGGTTTGAAAACTCAACAAAATTAATTACCGGTTAAACTTTTTACAATTAAATAGGGATTTTGATACCTCTAATGTTTATAGAATACTATTTGGTCATTTACGTAGATAATACGCTCTTATTTTTAACGGCGATTCTTTTATTTTATCGTCGATTTTAATATATAAATATTCAAATAAATCGGTGAATGGTTAGCTGCTTTATAATTTAGTTGGGATTATTGCAGACTGTACGGAAAACAAAACAATAACATTATGACAGATAAATCATGTGTCCATGTTCCATGTTGCCAGTTGCCATTATGAAGAAATTCACATGGTTATTTTTTTTAGTTTATGGCAACTGAACTATTGAACGGTAGTTCACTAAAATGAACTTTACAATTCAGTTATTCAGTAAAGTGAACTGTTCAAAAAGAACAGTTCGTTCATGAACGACCCATCTCTATCGTAGATAATAAATATTAGAAGAGCTGTCAATTTTTGGTCTATATCAGGGGGTGGGCACTCGTAGTACCGAGACAAATATAGAGTGGCGCCACAGAATAGCCGTGACGTTATACGCCATGTTGGTTAATAATATCCGGTTCCTTGTCAGCCGCCACGACACCCTTGAGTCTTCCGAAGCGTCTGCGCGTCTGGTTTGCTTTGACAGGTGGTTGACAAAATTGAAACTTTAAAACAGAAAACGAAGCATGATGGATGGCTGGCTATGGCTGAGGAAGTGAAGGTAAATGCTCTAAATTCGCCAAATAAATGATTTAATCTTATTCATCTAAATCCAGCTTTCTATTTACTTAAAAATTGTTTATAATGTTCCAAGTTTCACTGGCAGACATATTGCTTTTTGCTTTTGAATGTTTATACGTATATTTTATATATTTTCAGATTTATCATGTCGGAACGATGCTGGTGTTATGTTTCCACTTTGAGAACAAATGAAATAGTCCACAGATTTCCCAGATGTGATGAATATACTTTAAATTAGTGGATCCGCCGAATTTCGAATCCAGATAAATAATGGACATATACAAAAAAAAAAAACAGTGGCGTTCATCTGAAAGGTCTGCCTAGTAATTATTTAAAATATTTTTTTATAAATCTAGTCTGTGCAATTATTTTTTAAAACAGTTTTTATTCGCTTATCAGAATGTACTAAACGTCACATAGGATTTATTATATATACAGCGACGATAAATTCAATTCACTACTATGTTTTGTATAATCACTAAATAATAAGTCATTGTTTTCCTTTATTTTGAATGTGTTTTGTAAATTATTTATCTTTTTGTATTGTATATTGTATTGTAACAAACTAGATGTTTTTTATTGTGAAATTTATTATTTTCATTATGTAATTGTCAGTTTTCTTTGCCAATTCTTTTTTGACTCTTATTATGGAATTGGCGGATTTGATGTAAATAAATATTTAATTCAAATTTATCGTATTTTATTTTAAAACCTGCTTTACATTTTCAGGAATTAATATTAATTTATACAAATAAATAAATAAATAAATCAAGCTAAATGTATGTGACGGTCGCTAGGTGGCGACTGTTAAAATCATAGAATTCATGAGTGCGCGTTCTTTATCTTCTTTATTCTGTGTTTATCGCTGTCAAACACTTGTGACTTTATTATAGGTTTTATTTATTTTCTATGATAGGACTGGGAAACTGGAAGTGTGGAATATTTTTATTTTATTATAAAATATGGATTACTCAAATAAAAAGGAACCACCGCGTAAACGATACCGTCAAGACGAGAAATCTTCTGAATCCGAAGTTGATGACAATTTTGAAGCCTATGTACCAATAAAAGAAAGGAGAAAGCAGCAATTGATAAAATTGGGAAGAATCGCGCAGTTGACGGCTGAGGCTGCTGCAGAAACCAAAAGCTCGAGTGAAAATGATCCGGATGATGAAGGTAATATAAAGGCTGAACTGCCGAAGATAATATAGGGCTAAATCCAAGTTCACGGTCCCAATACATATATAATAAAAATGAGTATTACACTATATTATTGAACGTGTTATTAATAAAATGAAAGATAATTTTATGGCTAAATCCAAGATAATGGTCCCATTGCATATGCAACGAAAATGAGTATTTCACTATATTACTGAATGTGCTAATAACAAAATGAAAGATAATTTACGTTTAAATAGTAAGTATTAAATAAGATATTACACTTTAAAGTTCCGAAAAATGCACTGCATATTTTGACATTTCATAGGCAATATATGAGGTTAGGTTAGGTTATTAGGTTTGGTTAGGTTGGGTTTATTAGGTTTGGTTTGTTTAATTTAGATTATGATTGTTTTAGTTAGATTAAATTAACAGGACGTTAAATTATATAGTGAAATACTTATTTTCATTGTATGAACAACAGGACCATATTCTTGGATTATTCCGGCACTTCGGGTCACCGCGGACGACTTCCGAAAGTTGTCGGTATTTGGGCCGAGTCAAAGGAATCCGAAGTGACCCAAAGTTCGTGCGGAGTACTATTCTATGGGCAACTGAGTTCCTCGCAGTGTGGACTTACTTCGGGTTACCTCGGACTTCGGCCGACTTTGCGAGTAGTGTAGTGCCGGCTATAAACGATGTATAAGTTTACATGACAAATTTATATTTATAGACAAAAGAAATATGATGAATACTGAACGTAGGTACTTTTTGTATTTATTAATAGGCCTGATTTTACGACCAAGGCCCGGTTGTTTCAAGTTCGATCAAAGTAAGCAGGAATCCTGGGTTAAACTGAGCTTAACCTCAAGGTTACCAGCATCCAATTATTAAAAATACACGGTTGCTTATTGCTTGCCCAACGTAACTTGGCGTGTGGCGAATTTTGAACTAAAACCCGCCCCGCCCGCACCCGGCGGTAACCCCTCGCCCTGTCATTCAGTTCATTCTCGTCTTTGAGCGTGAGCTGTGTCATTTTGATTACTAATATACACTGAATTATTATGTCCAAAATCCTAAACAGTCCGGGATGGTGCAAGAACAATTGCCAATGAAGTATTAAAGTTTTGCGAAGCTGAAAAATTCGGACATTCTGTACATTATGTATTGTGTAATAAATTTGCACCCTGAATACTTCTGTTACGTGACAGAGACGCCATCCCTCGCAAGCCTAGTTATAGTGGTACATCTGTAGAACCCTGTAACTGTCCTACGGTAGAACACACAAAAAAATAAAATACCTAGGAATATATATTAATTCAAACTAAAGTGGAGGGCACACAACAGCTGAAAAAGTTAGGAAAATAACATACCTATTCAAGAATATGAGAAATACGTATTTTCAATAAAACGCTACTCCGATCCATGTACTTTGCATTTACTCAGTTTCATTAACTACGGTCAGATAGTGTTTCTGACAGGATGAGATGTGGCCATGAAAAGGGCCTTTTTGGAGGTCAACAAATGCGAGCTCCATAGCTCAACATAATCGCCGTGAGACCGGTGACGTCATCATGAGTACGGGCACCCGGTGGTATGGCCGGTGAAGTCAGCACGAACCCGAAATGTTGTGAACGATGCAAATTATAATACTTCTCAAATTTTTTCTCCGAACTTTCTATATTCAATTTTTAAAAAAATGTATGGTCTTCATGTAGAAACATTTGGAGATTAGTACATATACCAAAGTAAGAAAGTTTAAATAGTGCTTTGGGATTATATTTTTTTTTGATAATCCCAAGTATTTTGTTGACTTTTAAATAAATGATTGAAGAAGGAATGGACTTTCCATATTAAAATTGACTGAAGCATTTAGCTGTAATTTTGGTAAAAATTTGGCATTCGAAAACTTTACACTAAATTGACTCTCCAGATTGATCCAAAATTATGTACTTTGATTATATGATAACTATTCATTCTGCAGGATCTCAAGAAGATTGGGGGCGACGTTTCAATGTCAGCCTTCTTGATCAACATACAGAATTGAAACGTTTAGCTGAAGCCAAAAAAGTCAGCGCTGCTGAAAAACAAAGACGTGAAGAGCAAAAGATTTTGGAGAGTGTGGCTGAGCGGACCGCCCTGATGGGTGTCGCTGAGCTCGCCAAAGGTTATAAGAGCATTTATTTCTTTATTTTTAGTCTTAAAGATAAGGAGTATTCTTATATTTCGATGGTCCGTATGCAAACTCGGAGATCTACCAAAAATGTATTTTTGACTTATTGTATCAATACATAGAAAATACTCTTCTTTGCAGCACAAAATTTTAAAATATGTACTTTTTCAGGGAAAAAACCTGGAATACGCTAATTTTTTATGTAAAGCCAATCTTCAAACTTCAAGCAGCTGTCCTTTAAAATCATTTTTTTGTAGATGCCTTAGTTTATGTAGGG
Source organism: Agrypnia vestita (assembly GCA_016648135.1). Lineage (NCBI taxonomy): Eukaryota > Metazoa > Arthropoda > Insecta > Trichoptera > Phryganeidae > Agrypnia > Agrypnia vestita. Next base: position 18,296 of record JADDOH010007582.1, read on the forward strand.
GAAATCAATTTGTATATATGAGGGGGATAAAAGCAAAGGCAGCAATATCCAAAAAATTAAAAAATATTTTGAATGCAGTCAACGAGGATAACTAATTTAGAATGTATTGAGTTTATAGGAAATTTAGCTTTATCCCTTCCAAAACCATGTCAAATTCAAAGCACTTAAAAGCAAAGGTAGCAAAATACACTCCAACTAATCAACCCCCAAGGATATGTCACATGACAAAATGGCCGCTTCATTTTACAGTGAGAGTTGATGTTGATTTTAGAATGAAACATCATAGCAAAGAGCAATATCCAATTAAGTTAATAGCAAAAGCAGCAATGTTCACTATTTGGTAGCAAACACAACAATATCCATATTTATAAGTAAATATTTATTTATACACGTATATAAATAGAAATAATATTATCTATATGATGATTGTGCTTAAAACGCAGTAATGCGTATTTTTCCATTGCCAGCTTAATGTGTAGAAATATTATATATCATCCCTTTAAAGGTAAAACTCACTAACCACAATATTGGCCAAAATTTGTTGTGAATATTCATATTTTTTCCATCCCTATTCCAGATAAAAAAAAAAAAATATATAAAAAATAAAAACTCATAATTTGAACATTCTAAATAATTTTAACTAGCAGGAAAGCAATCGGCTTCGCCGATTGCTTACTGCTAGGCCCTGCGGGCGGCTATTGTGGCCGCTTCGCGGCCAATGACGGCCGCTCCGCGGCCAGCCATGGCCGCTGCGCGGCTAATTGTGTTTGCTGTGCAGCAAACACAATTGTTTACCTATGTCTACGTCAGCCGCTTCGCGGCCAATTGTATCTGGAAAATTTCCATTTTTGCTATTGTGGCCGCTTCGCGGCCAATAACGGTCGTCCCGCGGCCAATTGTGTTTGCTCTGCAACAAACACAATTGATTTCCCAACTGTTACAAAGTTAATAGAATTTGATAATTGGCCGTATTTTAAAGTAAGCAATATTTCTTTTTTTGTTTCTTGACAGTTACTGTATAATATTGTGATGCTGTCAACTCTGAGTTTTTAAGTTTGGCTGGTTTAAAAATAATGAATTCATCAACATTGAGGAGAAAAAAATCAGGTTTTAGTGTCTATGGTAGCTGTCAGTGACAGACAAAATTTCAGTGAAAAAATCAGGTTTTACTGTCTATGGTAGCTGTCAGTGACATACAAAAAATGAAACAGCTGTCGAATTCTTCTTTGTATTTATTTTTATCGATAAAATTACAGCGTCTTATTTATTAATAAATTACATAGCATTTTAGTTTAATGATTATTGATAAATGAATGTATTTTAAAAATATATCATTTTGTAGTCCATTTCACGACCATCATCTTTAATACTATCCACATAATAAAATGTAAAGATTGGACCTTCTAAACGCCCGAGTACATCTTCGTTAACCAATCGAGCATGTTCATTCTTTGGACACAGTATCGCTCGTTTACTCATTAGGGGAACATCCGCTATAGAATGTATTCATTATATATGCTTTGAACAACATTTTGACTTACACTTTCATTTGGAATAAGCACTGATGACGCATACTTTCCTTCCACAGGAGGCAGCTTTCCATCGCCTAAATCTAAAAGCCACTGTGTAAATGAATTTTCACCTTCTAAAGCGGGGACATTAGTTTTCAAATTGAAAATAGTAAAATTTTTCCAATGTTGGCTGTTTTTAATAGATGTCGCTACTAACTGACCGCGAGAAGCCCTTCGAGAAACTGGTAGAATTTGTCTAGTCGCCGCCCAAAATGATTACTTTATTGCCAAAAATATCATTATTACCCATTATATCGCGCAGAGTACGTTCAATTATATCTAAAGCTATAACTGGCGCCATCGGTGCTTCATCCCAGATGATAACATCAGCTGCACTTATAATTGCACGGTTCTTGGATGTCACTCTGCATGTTGTGTTATTCTATAAATCAAGAAGTAAATTAAAAGCCATGTGACATGTACGTCCACCTGGTAATAAAATTGCTGATATTCCTGTCCAAGCAACAGATAAAACTTTCTTAGATCTTCCTCTTCAAGTATGTATAATAGTCTTATAAAGGAACGTTTTACCTGTGCCACCAGGACCGTCAATAAAGAAACATTTTTTTGTTTCAGGTACATCTGAAATTTTTTACTTAATATACTGTCGAAAGCACAATGTTCTCGATTGAGTTTTCCAGCCATCTCTAACCCTAAAGAACTTTCTAATGCTAAATTAATATCAACCACTTCATTATAAGTATTGCTGTAATCTGGTCCCGGCAAACCCTGTGATGTGCATGAAGAATTTTCATTTATTAATGCCTTTTGAATATACAAAAGGGAACAATTTTGTGCAATTTCTGCAGTAGCACCTTGACGACTAAAGTCTTCTGACATCAAATCTTTGAAATCGTTCCACAGCTGCAACGGATCTGGTGGGAGGCAATGAATCATTAATAAGACAAATAGGTCACGAAGAGCTTTGGGCATCATATACGTTGAAGCTTCAGCCATGCAACGCTGCCATTCTCCAATATCATCGATGAGTCCTAATTCTCGTACTGCATCACGAAATGTAGGAAGTAAGACAACCATTAATAGTCCGCAAAGATTCAAAGGACGTAGCCCCAGTCACTTGTAAAAGAATAAGTCTTAAATGGTATACTTCTATATTTCTAGGAGAAACGGGGGACATGTGACCAATAATCTTGTCCCCGCCACATTGCCTCTTCTTCCACTGCTTATTGCTAGAAAAAACATAGAAATTAGTTAAATCCTGATACTTAATATTACATGCCTCATTATCTTGTTGGTTAAGTTTAAACCATGCAGTTAATGTTGTATTATTTAAGGCTGTAGAGTCCAACCAAATTCACCTGATGGAAATAACAATGGAAAAACCATCGGATCTAAATGTTTTGATAACATATTAATACGCTGGAGACCTCCTACATTCTTAGGGTGAACAGCAAAATCTACGTTTGGCGGTAACCTACCTTCGTAATCTGCTACATACACAATGGCGACTTCATTATTATTAAATGGAGCATTATACCTTCTTTGGTCATCTAACGAAGAACGCGTAAAGAGTAGTTGAATATTCCGCATCTGGCCCCCGTGCTCTGCAACTATAGATTCTTCTTCCTCAACCGCTTCTTTCAACCTTTTGTATTGGAGAGCATATGGACTTACACGACGGATGACATTATCAATAGTTTCCATTATATTTTGTTGACATCTAAGGTTAGACGGATGGCTCATACGTACCCTGACTGCTTCATCCGCATCGTAAACATATAGTTGCGCATATGCCGGCACCTCTCCATCACTCTGCAAACTTCTAGACGTTCTATGATATACTTCACCTGAAATTTTTAAACAATACGGGCCTACACCTGGTATGTCACTTATTTGCACTCCGAAAGATGCAAATGCATTAGCACAGTTGTACTGCACATTTAAAATAAGATTTCGCATTTCTTCCTTCAGCATACACTCTTTGCCTAGCATTTTTACGTTCCCGCTGGTCAGCATTCCTTCTTTCACATTCCTCTTCTGTTATGTTTGACAGTCTACGTCTGGCATTTCTTCTTTCATATTGTGAACTCGAATCGCATTATCAAATTGCCGGTTTGTGATGTTGAGTCTTCCATCGGAATTCTGAAAAATAATAATATTTATGTATAAATACGGAGAAAATGACACGTAAAATGACATTCGCGCCACGCGCTGTGAGTCTTTTGAGGTTATATGAGAGACGTTTAAAGGTTAAGTTCACTTTGCAGTTTAAATAAAATATAAAGCGTAATAAATAAATGTTTTGAACGTTTATTGAAGCAAGATTAATGCAAAAACAATAAAAAGAAAAGCGTAAACGTATACTTACTGTCAATGTCATAAAGCGTCATTCTGTGGTATGACCAGCACAAAAATTCGTTGACTGCAATTACGTTGGCTGTTTTGAATACACGGATTTCACGAAAATATTTTAAAAAATCTATAAATTCCGATATTTTAATTTTCGATAATTTGGATTTGGATGTTTTTTGATATCAGTTTGTTCGTATTCCTATATTTTTTAATCTTTTTAATGTACTCTAAAATGTTTTTTTTTAAACTGGCAACAGAAATTATCAGTATGCAGAAACGACATTGGTTGGAGTAATTAATATATAGATATTACATATTGAAGGTTTAAGCCTCACCTCATTACCTCAAAACTACTCGGTCACTTAGCGAGTTTTACCTCTAGAGGAACAATATAATATATTATTTAACAGTCACTTTAAGGTAAAACACATCGATATTTATATTTTCTTATTTTCTATTTTATGATTGCTTTGAAAACAAAGTATGCAGTGCTTGGTTTTGCCATTGTCAGTTTAAAAAAATAACAAATTCTTATGAAAAAAGTATATATTATATAAAAATATCTCTGTTATAATTGTTCCAAAATGATATCTATAAATGATGCATACAGTGTGCAACATTTCGATTTTCAAAAAATTTTAAAATCATATTGTTAAGTTGGGTTTTCGGGAAGAGGGCAGGCGTCAATATAAATACGCGTAGGTAACTTTTAAGCGATGTATATTCTCTTATAAACCTAGACTGTACCTACGGCCTGCCGAATTTCAAGTGGCCGTCGCGGCCGTCCGCTGACAGTGACGCCCGGTTCCGCGCGTCCCCTCCACGCTTGCGGCTGCGCGCGCAGCTGCCGTGCGCGCGTGGGAGATTTACTATCTTACACATATGAAAAGCAGCAGGCAATGGGCGATAGTCAGACACTAATAGCCACGCAGTGGTCACTGTTAGCTGCGCAGCAGCCAGTACAGCCGTTAGTCAATTGCAGATATCAATTACAGTCCCCAAATGGTTTCGTAGTCGCCCACAGGGCCTAGCAGCAACTGTTTAACTGCTGGTATTAAGTAAATGTTGAATAAATGCACATGTTATGTAATTTGCCACCAAATTCACGCTAAAATTTCCCAATCTACCGCAAACCGCGTTCCGGTACTTAGAAGGACCGTAGCAACCCCGAATGGCTCTTCACGACATCTGGCAAACAGATGATAGCTACTTAACTCACCGGATGGTGTACAGAGGACACCGGACTGAATCAAAACTAAAAACGCAACTATTTTATGCAGTTTAAATTGGTCTGTAATGTGTGTAATAGAGAGTTTCTAGTAAGTTGCAGGGTAAGAGTCAGATAAGAATTAATCAGTTTTAATGTGTAATATTTGAGTAGAATAAAGTGGCCGAGTGTCATGCCTACAGGTATCGGTAAGATTCGCAATCGGCCATGCTGCATTACCCAGGGAATTTGCGCGAAGAAGAGGATGAAGTGCAGAGTGGGAGTGTGAAATGTCAGGGGAGAAATGGACAGGAAGATGAACGAACTGTGTGAAAGTATGTATATGTATATGTATGTATATTGTGTATAAGCAAAGGCATGAAGAGGTGATGTGGAGATATACAGCACAATGTGCGGAGTGCCGATAACAGCCCGATGTGCCAGGGTGTTACAGCTTTGCCCTCGATAAGAATCATAGAATGTATGAGAGAGTTTGTTGGTGCTAGACTAATGTGGATGTGGAAAGAGAGGAAGATAAGAAAATGTCTAAAAGTTTCGGAAAAAAGTACATTTTTTTTGGAAGGAGGTGAAAAAGTCTCAATATGACACGGAAAGCAATAGTATAAATAGATGGTCCTGTTTGGAGCCTCAACAATCGTTGAACTTGCATGCGAAGATGTTTTAATGTGGATGAGGCGAGAGAGCAGGACAGAAGAGTATGGCGATCTTTTCTTTGCCTACCCCTGCGGAGAAACGATCTGATGGCAAGTAAATAAGTAAAAGGAAAACTGAGGTGGTAATTGTTTTTAAAAACTTATTTCCAATAAGATGTAAGTTTTGTAGATTCCAGAGAAATTTCCTTTCTGTTGTCTTTGTTTTTATATCCCTCACATATTATGTAGATATAGAAGAGAAGTGAGCGACTGTATGTAAGCATTTTAAAACATATTATTTGGAAAATACATTAATATTTGCATATAATATAGAAAAAATAATGATTTTTGCCTCGTAATGTGACCTGATGCATTGTTTATTATTTTAGGAGCTTATTGAAATTTTTGTGTAGGTATTCAGTATGAAGATCCTATAAAAACATCATGGACACCCCCGAAATGCGTCCTCGCTCAGCCAGAAACCAGACATGACAGGATCAGAGAGGAACTGAGAATCTTGGTGGAGGGAGAACAAGTTCCGCCACCCCTAAAGACATTCGCCCACATGAAATTCCCTAAAGGTGAATCTTGGTTTTTGATGAACAAACAAGAACAAAGTTATTTAAATATATTGGAGAACACATTCTTATTGTCAAGTTGCAATTTCATAACAAAGTTCTGTGAATTTTTTAAAACCAAATTTATTAATCAATTAGAAAAGACAATAGGAAAAATCAAATCAACAAAAAATATTTGGCTGCTACTGGGACTCAAACCACGGATCTACTGTCTATCCGGGAAAGGTGCATTACCAAAGAATAATTTTTCTTAGATTGCATTAACTTGATTACTCTAGTTTCTGAATTACATATATGAAATTTAATTTATTACATAATTTCAAGTTAGTTAAAACTACTGATTGACTGACAATCTGTTAGGGTACAGAGCAGGAGAGATACATTTTTCATGTTTTAGGCACTTTTGTGACTAAATTAAATACATTTGAGTGACCATGAAGAAGATGGTAAGTATTAAGATATAGCAGCGTTATTTAAAATAAATTAAATATGTACATATATATGATTTTTTATCATTGCCGTTGAAAATACCTCATAACTTAGAATTATCCATATATGTGTTGTATCTAATATTTCCAAAAATTAAAATGAATTAAAGATTTAATTCTGGTATCTTCTAGTGGTAGATACATAGAGTAATTTGTGACTACCGCATTACAAAAAGTGGATTACTAAAAATGGGGAGTATGTTATCAATTAATAAATAGACTCTTATAAATTCAATGTCGATATATTTAGGGCAATGTACGAAGCCGCTGTTGCGTAATGGTAATGCACATTTCCCGGAGATCCGTGGTTCAAGATCTGGTAGCAGCCAAATATTTTTTCGTTGATTAGATTTTCTGTATGTGTTTTCCAATTGTTTGATAAATTTGTTTTTAAGTTATTTAAAATTTATTTTTACTCAAAAGATGTAATGCGGAGATGTTAGTTATTAAGGCGATCGTCTAGCAGAATGAACAAATATCATCATTTTTTCTCATATCTTCTCTTGCGTTTTTTATCACATTTTTGTAGAGAAATATCTCATTTTAAAATTTATTCATCAGGTTCCATATATTTTAAATACGAATATCTTATTAAAATGATACAAACTAAATTATATAATTGATTAATAAATTACCAAACCTTTGATGTTTTAAAAATGAAGAAAATTGCTCCACTTTGTGGGTCTTTTATGAGTGAACGGCCTTTTGAGATGTCTTTTTTATTCAATAATATTACAAAGTAAACAATTATCTTCAATTAATTACAATTATAGCAAAATCTGTTAATACGTTTACATGCAATTTATGTTTTTAATAATACTGTTTTTAAAAATATTTTATTTTTTTGTGGGTTGTTTTCTACTCTTTTTACATGGTTGACAACTTTTTTACTTCAATAGTCAAAAGAATAGATATTATAATTTCATAATAAAAACAAAAAAAAATCAAAATCTTTGTCGATATTCCTGATTTTAGATATTTAATCAAGGCACTACGTATTGTGTCATAAATACGTTGCGTCTTGATTAAATATCTAAAATCAGAAATATCGACAAAGATTTTGATTTTTTTTTGTTTTTATTATAAAATTATAATATCTATTATTTTGACTATTGAAGTAAAAAAGTTGTCAACCATGTAAAAAGAGTAGAAAAAAAACCCACAAAAAATAAAATATTTAAAAAAAACAGTATTATTTAAAACATAAATTGCATGTAAACGTAATAACAGATTTTGCTATAATTGTAATAAATTGAAGATAATTGTTTACTTTGTAAAATTATTGAATAAAAAAGACATCTCAACAGGCCGTTCAGTCATAAAAGACCCACAAAGTGGAGCAATTTTCTTCATTTTTAAAACATCAAAGGTTTGGTAATTTATTAATCAATTATATAATTTAGTTTGTATCATTTTAATAAGATATTCGTATTTAAAATATATGGAACCTGATGAATAAATTTTAAAATGAGATATTTCTCTACAAAAATGTGATAAAAAACGCAAGAGAAGATATGAGAAAAAATGATGATATTTGTTCATTCTGCTAGACGATCGCCTTAACTTAATGTTATTCCTAATATGTGTTTGTGTGTCTTCCTCCAGCTATAATGAACGGGCTGGAAGAAAAGGGAATTGCTAACCCAACACCTATCCAGATTCAAGGCATTCCAACAGTGCTCTCTGGAAGAGACATGATCGGCATCGCTTTCACCGGTTCTGGAAAAACCTTAGTCTTTGTTTTACCATTAGTTATGTTTTGCCTAGAACAAGAAATAATGCTTCCGTTTATAAAGTAAGCCTCACATATTATTAATATAACTTTTAAGCAGCGGCAGCTTGTTCCTTTAAAATGTTATTAAATATATAAGTGTATTACACTCGTTCAAATATTGTAGAACAGAGATAATGCTAGTGATGGGCGACTCGAGTTAGTTTACTTGAAAAAATTGATTTACACTGCCACCAAGTCGACTCGGTTTGCGTTTTCGGCAGCTCGATTAAAATCGTTGTCTCAAGCCACGTGAGAAGGTTTGAAATTTGGACGAAACAACCGCAGACGGCGCGGTCTGCACCGCTCGGCTGTCGTCGGAACACTTTGCCATTCGGCGGCGGAATCCCGAGCGGTTACGCCGAGCGGCCTAGCCGAACCAAACAAAAGCCGACCGTACGCCGATACGAGTGACTCGAGTCCGTCCTGAGCTAAAGTGACATCGTTCGAAAACCGACCAGAGCCGAGGTTGACCGAACGGCGCGTGGCGGCTCGAACCGTCCGAACCGAAGTGGCATGCATTGTCCGAAGACCAAGTTGAATGTTGAATTAAATCGATTTGCGACTCGCTCGCTTGCCTGACCCGGCCCGGGACCGTGACCGCTATATGTGATTTGCGTAATTATTAGTTACTCGCGTTTAATTTTCCGCGAATATAGTAATAGGTAATAGTGATGTGTTTTGCAATTAATATGCCGCCTGAAAAGAATAAACTAAGAGCGTCGCATGGAAGTTTTATTCCAAAAATAATATAGACAACAGAGTCGAATGCAAATTATGTGCCTGTAATTATAAAGACATAGGTAACACGTAACACCTCCACATTAGTAAATCACTTGAAGAAAAAACATATTGTTGAGTACTTATTCTCTTTATTAACACGTAAATCTATTATTTATCCTTGTCTTTCCTTATTTATATTATTTTTCTAAAAGTTTATTTAACTCGAGTTGATTGACTAACGAGTTTGCGACATCGAGTTGAGTATACGTAAGACGTATACTCAACTCGATGTCGTATACCCGTACAGTAATAGATGTTAATACGTACCGATCTGGCAGTCTCAACTCTCAAATAGACACCGAGTCAACTCGAGTTGCGACTCGAGTCAGCCAACATTTCAGCTCGAGGTACTCGAGTTAGAAAAAATACGACTCGGCCCATCACTAGATAATGTACAAAGTATTTTACAATATTATGAAATAATGAACAGTCAATAATTGAGAAGTTGTCATGATGTTCATATTATATTTAACTTAATGGAATTAAAGTATAAATCAAAACTATTAAACAGCGAAAAAAAAATTGAAATCTGTCAATAAATGACTGAGAAATAGATTATTTAAGTTTACATATTTTAGCGCAGATTATTTAAGTTTACGTATTTTAGCGCAGAATGACTGTGGTCTCTAAGTCACCTGTGACGTCATTTAACCTAGTCGAGATCGTCACACCGCAAATTATCTAATAACACAAATTCCTCAGTCACACCAGGATGCTTGCGCCGTTTGTAGTTATTTTATATAAAACTATTTTTTAATTTTAAGTAGAATAGTTTTTATTTCACCATAATAGAAGAAGGCTTCAAAGGGTCAAAGTGGTGATTTGCCTAATATTTATATATGTATTCACAGTGATGGACTTTTTTCCTTCAAATCCTGTAATAAAACGCATGAATATTAAGTGTGGTTTATCAACGCATCATTATTTTAAATAAATAAGTACTTCAAAGGTGTGACTTGCAATAAATTCGGTTTATAAAATGTATGTGTACAGTAATCGTTTGTCACGGTTAATCTTTTCCAGACTCTACCGCGATAAGTGAATTTCTGCGAAGTCGGATGCTTTGTTGATAAACTGAATATTTTCATAATAAACCTATTTAATCATATATATTCATATAGATAGATATATTATATATATATATATCTTAGAGTATAGAGAGGATAGATATATATAGATATATAAGGTATAAGATATATGATAGATATATATATAGATAGATATAGATAGTAGATATATCTATATATGTATCTAGTATATAGATATATATATAATATAATATATGTTATATATATATATAGATATATATATATATATATGATATATATAATAAATCCATATATATATATATATATACTAGCTGGTCGTACCCGGCTTTGCACGAGTTGGATTAAGTTGAAAATAAATTTGTGGGGGGAAACAAAGGTTCCATTGTTTAGGAAAGCTTCTAATTAAAACAATGTTTCCATTTAATCAAGGCTGGGTTAAGGAAAGAAATTACCTATTTTTTTCCATTGGGAATATGTATGTGTAAGATTTGTGCCTTATGGTTTGTGTGACGGGATGGCTCGTCACTTGTTCTCATTCACTGAATGGGGCTTGTTAATGAAAGATTCTCCGCGTCTTCAGACTATACTTTTACTTCTCCGCGCTCGGCCGGTTCCCTCTCACCTCTTCCCATCCGCGTCCCCTCTGTCCCACGCTGCGCGCGCATACACTCTCCCAATAACCCATCTTACAATCTTCCCCTACTAAATTTTGACCCATCATAGCTACTTAAATAAATTGTCAAAAATTCTAACGCAAAACATTTTTCTTTAGCTTTGGTCCTATATATTCCATTTATATTGCATTTATAGTCCGTCCAACTTATCTGGAGAAAAAAGGAGGGCGTCCCAATCGTTGTGGTACTGCCCATAGTCTAAAAATTATCTCATTTGTAGGGAATTTTATGCAAATTCGTTTTTTCTTAAACAAGTTATTAAGCAGTATACGACACGATAAAAAACAAAAAATGTAAACTAACGTACAAATAAATTTATCAAAATATACATTCGTAAAATACACAAATGTCACAAAATGGCGTTTTTTCAAAATCAAAGAAAAATACAATTTTCAGGAAAAAAAAACAAACAATAATAATTCTTTTAGGCCGGCGCCACATTACGCAGATCTTCCACCGCGTTTTTTCCAAATCGTTGCGCCAAATCGGCAAAGCAAATAGATCGACCGATCATCCGCGTAGTGTGTTTAATAAGCGCATATTGTATGGAAAGAAATGTAGCGATGTTCCACGACAGAAGAGACGCAGCGGAAGATCCGCGGAGTGTGGCGCCGGTTTTATTCGGTTTCTCATACCTAATGATCATGACCACCATGTTTAACTCAGTAACACCTAAGGATATCAATCGGTTTAGCATTTTCTACCGATCAAACAACTTGCTCTCGTAAAAATCTATGCTTTAAATGAACTACTGCTATAAAGTAAGTTGATGCAACCAGTCTTTAATGTGCATAAATAAATAAGTTTATTTTTGAAAAAAGATGTTTATACAAATGAACTTGTTAATGAATTGTGTAATAAAAAGTATAAATAATAAAAATTCTATGTAAAAAATTATCGAATAAAATATGTTCTAAAACTTTTCTCATCTTACGGCTTCTAATTCAATTTTTCCACTTATCCTTGTTCTTTATTTCCGGTGTAGATATTTAAATGCCCATTTCCACGGCCACTTTACCTTCTTTAACTATTTTTTTAAATTGCTGATTTAGAAATACTTGAAGAAATTGTATAATAGTAAAATAAAAAACTAAGTATGGGAAAATCATTATAACTGCATGGCAGCACTAACCTGAAGTGGCGGCAATAAGTCTATGACCAAAATCAAACGGTATAATTGGGGCTTTTAGACGTTGTTCCTCTTCAAGAAACGAGTGCATTTTCAAGATTATTTCCCGAACACCGCTTTTAATGGTTTTTGGCATGGTGACAATCTAAAATTTTCTTAAAAAACTATCGAAACAGACGTGAACCCCTCTGCAAACAAAGTCTGTCAAAGGTCTGTCAGCTGTAGATAATCCAATATGACGTCGTTAGTTCCAAATTTGGCCATTCTTCAGATAAGTTAGACGGACTATACATAGCTTATAAGCTTGTTTTAAATCTAGTTTTGCAAAAACTTTCCCTTTTGTCAACTTTGCAATATTTATCAACTAATAATCGCAGATTTAATGTTGTTTTATAATCACCATGCAACCGAATTGATTCATCCTTTTTAATAACTGGAACTACCCCGCTACACACAAGGACAAATACCCTAATTACGGCGCCATAAATAGAAAAAAATATTTTGTACAAATAAATTACAAATACCTTCAAAACATTCTCCATAAACCAGTCCGCAATACACCGTTAGAATTTCTTTTATTAACCCAACACAATGCCTGTGAGCACTTGCAAAGATGGGTTATCTTTCACACCGCCAACAGCTTTCAGTTGTACCTGAATCGTTGACGGGTAACTACGTTCGCCCTATTTTCTTAAATTTAAAATTACGAGGTTTTCTAAATGAATATTGAAGCGTCAGGTATGTACTTTAATCTGCATTTGTTGTTAATATAACAGCTGTACGTAGTGTATATATAATAAATGTTTTATGAAGTACTATTTTTGCTTAAATTTTTTTTTAAATGTTTACTTCAGCTAGAGTTATATAAAAAACTAGCTGTGCCCGTGCGGCTTCGCATGCATAGATTTTTAGTACACTGTTTGGACCGTCATAGAATTTTCGCGAACCTTCTAGAACATTCTCCTTCCAGAACTTTCAAGAAATTTATCGAATGTATAGAAACCTTCTAGACACACCGACACATTCCATCACTCAGTTTAGAACTTTATAGAATTTTCGGGAATTTTCTATAACCGTTTCCTTCGAGAACTTTCTAGAGCAGGTTTTTCCGGAACCTTATAGACTCGCCGACGCAGTCGGCGTGCCTATTTTGATAACAAAAAAATGTGCTAGAAAGCACATTTTCGTCATCCACTCCCACCCACGCACAGCCACCCCCACCAAACTCGCACATTTTCGATGTGACACCAAGGGCTATCCACCACCATAACCATCGGTGGGTGGTTGTGGAGAAAACTTGGCGGATAGGGAAACACGGGTTTCTTTTAATATACATATATTGATTCCTAAGATGGCACCGACATCCTTTTGCTAGTTTGAAAGAATATTTTATTATCATTATAAAAAAGTAAATTACTCATCTGCATATGTCCACCTTTGTTAAATCGAGCGTATTCTTTTCAGGTAGTCGTGGTGACCTCGGTCTCAAGATAATAAAGATTAAGAGAAAGTAACTATTTATGGTGTTAAAAAATGAATGTTTACGTATGATGAGGATGAGGATGTAGAATATTTTTTTGATTAAAATTGTATTTTTTGTACATATCTCCCTAATTTAAAACATGGATGTAAATTAATATGAAATTGTTTTTTTTTTAATAAAATGCTAAGAGCACCCAACCCCAACCAATCCTAATGAGGTATTTTTCTGAAAGATAATTATTAATTTTTCTCCTCATATGCATCATGATCAGAATATCAAATATAATAATATTTTATATTTTTGTCATCGTAAATTCATAATCTGTCCTTGTGTGCATAAGCATTACACGACACTGGTTCTAAAATATTCTCATTTACCAATCTATTTATTTCCGATTCTATTTTATTTTTCAGTGCAAATGGCACGGCCCTACAATTTCTAAATTTTGGAACTGCATCTTTTAACCGCAGATGAAATTCATATTTGTTGAAACAACCTAACTTTTCAGCAAAAACTTCAGGAAAATCCCTTTTTAACGCTTCCTTAATATCCGAATCCCCAACCTGATAAATTCTAGAAAAACCAATCTTAAACTTCTCCATTAAATCACGACCCAATAGTGTCGCTGATGCCTTTTTTACTACTAGAAAATCTATTGAATATTTCTCGCTATTCCAGTTCAAACTTCAGTTTTCATTATACCTAACACTTGTAACTGTCTATTATCGAAAACCTTTAATACTACCGAACAATTTTCTAGAATACTATCACTAAAGTAATCTTTATTAAATCTCCTCTGATAATACCGCACACGATGCTCCAGAATCTACCATTAGTTTCAATGTAACATTATTACTGGTATCAACATGGATTCTACTAACCCGACACTGTGTTGCAAATTATAGCTCCCGTCTACTCTATTCTCTGGTACCGCTTGTAAACTGTTGATTTTATCTACCTTCACTGAGTGTTTACTCCTTTCGCACATTTTCGATAAATGGCCTTTTAGTGAGCATAGCTCACACCGATAATTTTTATATTTGCAATATCTAAATATATGCAGTTCTCCACAAGCATAACATTTCAGACTATTCCTTTTCTGAAACAACTCTGTCTTTGCAACATTACGTGATGTACTTTTAACATTATTTGACGTACCTGCTTTCGAAAAAAAAAAATTCTTGTCTCGTACTTCTAGCTACGAGACACCTTGATAATATTAGGTTAATTTTGCCACACAGCAGCTAGTACAGACAATAGTCAATGGCCGCGCAGCAGCCACTTACGGCCTCGCGGTCGCCAGTATAACTGCCTGCAGGGCCTAACAGCAAGCAATCAGCGATAGCCGATTTTAAATTTAAAAATTATTTCAATTTATTCACTTCAATACAAATCAAATAAAATGATGAAATATTTACAGAAACTGAAACTGAAGGCGATGTTGACGATGATGAAGATATTATGCTGATGGTGTATGTTACGCTAGGTACAATAAATACTTTTTTTTGTATGATAATTTAATTTTACCTATAATAAAATAAATTTATAGTAAATACAGTCTTTAAAGTGTCAACAAAAATATTTAAAAATGGGTACAAAGCGGACTTTTTAATGTGTTTTTAATTTCACTTTTGAAAGTTACATTTTCATCGATCCTTGTTTACTTCAAGCTTTCGTACACTGTTCTTTGGTAATAAGAGATGTCCACTTCTAGTTTTTATGTAAATATTTAAGGTAATCACAATACACGTTATCTGCAATGGATGACGTTTCTCCATAATAAATCTCGTAGCGGTGCTGGCTTCTGATTGGTCCGAATGAATAGTGTCGGTTCTGCATCCCACTTTGTGGCAAAGTGGCGGTTTTGCTACTCACCGTTATACAGTCGAACTCGGTTATAACGAGCTCG
The DNA here is from genome assembly GCA_016648135.1 of Agrypnia vestita. Lineage (NCBI taxonomy): Eukaryota > Metazoa > Arthropoda > Insecta > Trichoptera > Phryganeidae > Agrypnia > Agrypnia vestita. The sequence continues at coordinate 33,904 of JADDOH010007582.1, forward strand.
GATATAAGGAGATCCCGGCTATAATGAGAAAAACTGTGAATTCATTTTGATTTGCGCATATTCCCATACAATCGGTCTCGGCTATAAGGAGCGCGATTCCCGGATATACGGAGCAAATTTTAGAAACTCTACAGACATATTTGCTTGGGTTGCAGAAAAAAGACAAATACGTACTCGTAACAATGAACTTTTTCACTTTGCTTTTAAAGCGGCTCACACTTAATTAGGGTTCATTTTATGATGTACACAAACTTGTGTCCGAAAATCCCACGTGCGCAGGCAAGCAATAGTTTACTGAAGGTCGAGAATACTGGTCATATAACTCCGATTATTGGGGGTTTCCAAAATGTTTATGGTGATAGTTCATTTTATGCAGTTAACTGTATTAGCATTTAAAAGCCTAATCAGTTAAAAGCGAATTATTCTATCCGAAACATGTTCACTAACACACGAAAGTATCTCTAGGTTCGCGAAAAAGTCGAAATTATCGGCGTCAAAAAATCTGTAAAATCGTCTTCTACAGTTTCATCACTCTGGAAAGATAAGGATGTTTATTTAGCTGCCTTTGAAAATAACATCACACAATCAAAAGAAATTGTGAAAAAAGTGAATCCCGGATATAAGGAGTCCCGGCTATAAGGAGCAAACTTAGTCGGTCCCGTCGCGTTCCTTATAACCGAGTTCGACTGTATTTAAATTTGATTTTGAAGGGCAGGGAAGCATTTTTTCTTATGTTGGGAACTTGTAGAATGTGAAGAATAGGCTACAGATCATTAATCAATCAAAACGTGAAAAATGGTCTTGTATGGATAGTGGCGGTTTTGATCTGGACGCCACATCTATACCTTTAAAACTTAATGTCTGACTGTCTGTTCTATATGCAAATCTACACCATTTGTTTGATTCAACTCAAATTTTGTATACTTATTCCTTGGGACCCGGCGGGTAACATAGGTGACGTTTCCCCCCTCCCCTTTTATCCCTTCCTTTCCCCATGATGTATTTTCAATGCAAATCTTTACCGTTCGACTCGGACATTCGGACTCAAAATATTAAACTTATTCTTTTGGACCCGGCTGGTAACATAAGCGACACTTTTCCCCTCCCCCTGATATATTTTCAATGAAAATCTGTACTGTTTAACCGAGCTTACTCAAATTCTGCATACTTATTATTTAGAACCCATTGGATAATATGAGTGACCTTTTCCCCTCCCTCTTATATATTTTCAATGCAAATCTGTACCGTTTGACCGATCTGATCCAAATTTTGCATACTTATTATTTAGGACCGGACGGACAACAAAAGCGACATTTACCCCCTTCCCTTCAGCCCACCACCTCTAATATATTTTCTGTACAAATCTACACCGTTTGACCAATCTGACCAAAATTTAGCACACTTATTCTTTAGGAGCCGGCGGGTAATAAAGGCGACATTTACCCTCCCCCTTTACCCCACTTTTCCCTTGATATATTTTCATTTTCTGTATAAATATACACCATTTGACCGATCTGACCCAAATTTTGCATACTTATTCTTTAGGATCCGGCGGGTAAAAAAGACAATTTTTCCCCCTCCCCTTTTACCCCACCCCCTCACATGATATATTTTCTGTACAAATCTACATCGTTTATTTATCCGTTTATTATTCAAGACCGGCCGAGTAACAAAGGCAACATTTCCATCTTTTTTCCCCTCACAATCTTACTTTTAACTTAACCCTTAACCCGTGCAACGCTGGGTACGAACAGCTAGTTTGATATAAAATTTATAAGCATGCATCTCCCCCTTCGCAAGATAACGGATCAAATCCAGAAAAAATTGCTGCACTGACACGGTATCGCTCAAACTTACCGGTTGGGTCGGGACAGGGACGCGTGCTCCTTCACCCGCAGCCGCTGGATGATCTCAAGATGTATTCTCCCCCCCCTCGATTTTGACCATTAAATTCCCGTTATGTATTAGATTTTAAGTATAAATAAAGTACGGCTTTGTATGGCAGGCATCCTCAGTTTTTCAAGAGCTTTTTTACAATGTTACGCTGCCCATCTGCAAAGTCACAAGTTTCTCTTTAAAAAGTGTTTTATTTTTTGATCTTAAATTCCCTAAAAAGGTTTTTTTTTATTTTAACTTCTTTCACGAATCTCATTTTAAATTATATCTGAATTTCGTGCGGAACATCAGTCATCATGTAATAAACAAACCACGACACGAGCAGAGCTATTAACTACACACTAATGAATTTATAAGCAGTAAGCTACAATACAAACCGCATCATCATGAAACGAAATGAAAGCGCAACATTAAGTCTCATAACTTTTTCATTTGTAGAAATATTTTAACAATTCTTTATTTTAATAATAATTGATATTATATCTCATTTTGAAATTTATTGTTTTATTTCTGAGTCAACCTTTAATAAATATTTTTAATATTTTTAGAAATGAAGGCCCGTACGGACTCATTATTTGCCCATCACGAGAGTTAGCCAAACAGACCTTTGATATCATTCAACATTATGCCCGTCACCTCAAGAGGTGTGGTCATGCAGAAATTAGAAGTTGTTTAGCTATTGGAGGTGAGATATTACACCATTAACACTGCATGGTGAATGTTTGTATACACCCTGCTGCTGCAAATGGACTGCTTGAATCAATGCATACTGTAATATTTTTACAAAAACATGTTTGATTGGTGAAAATGCACAAATCTATCCATTAAACAAATGATTACTATAAAACCAAGTTGATACAACTGGCCCTAAGTTTATTTAGCTAAAGGGAGTCTATATTAAGAAACAAATATAAAAAAAATATTAAGCGCATTTCCTTCCCTAACACGGTAAACTTATCAGCACTTACAGTCCCCTCGTATTCACAATTATAGTAAAACCTACTTATTTGAATATGTTTATGTAATTAAAATTAAATACATATGAAAACTTTAAAATATGCTAAAAAGTTTTAAAAATAGCAGTGTATCAATAACAAAAAATGACTTGTTGATTTGAACTAAACATAATTTATTTAATTATGTACATAATAATTTAAGCAAATCTTGGTTAAAAGCATTGTAATATTTATTAAGGGGTAAATTGAGAAAAAACTGTAATTTATTAAATAATTTGCTTCTTTTACACTAGGTGTACCCGTATCAGAGTGCATGGATATTGTGCAGAGGGGTGTTCACATAATGGTAGCTACTCCGGGAAGACTTATGGACATGCTTGATAAAAAAATGGTGAATAGTACTATATAATGTTAATGTGAGTTTAATTTGTTTCCTATTTTTTGGCACAAAATGGTTATTTTTTATTTCCGCAGGTGAGACTCGACGTCTGCAGATACTTGTGCATGGATGAAGCAGACAGAATGATAGATATGGGCTTTGAGGAAGATGTGAGAACTATATTTTCCTTCTTTAGAGGCCAAAGACAAACTCTCCTATTCAGTGCAACCATGCCAAAAAAAATTCAGAATTTTGCTCGGTAGGTTAGAAATATTTAACTAAGATATCTGATCATTCATACTTGTTTTGTAATATTTTAACTGTTAACTTATTAAACTGTAATTCAATCTAATACTTACTGATTTATTTATTTGAACAGGTCAGCATTAGTAAAGCCCGTTACAATAAACGTTGGAAGAGCGGGGGCAGCATCCTTGAATGTGAAGCAAGAAGTGGAGGCAGTGAGAGCGGAAGCTCGAACGGTTCATTTACTTCGTTGTTTACAAAAAACTTCTCCTCCAGTTCTGATTTTTGCCGAAAGAAAACAAGATGTTGATGCAATTCATGAGTATCTTCTTTTAAAAGGTATTATTTCTGTTCCTTCTTTTGAATGTTCCTGGAGGGAGGGCAGGATAGAGTATTCTGCTTTTTTATTTGAATCAAATTAACAACTTTGTAACTAATATATTCATTTGACAGGTGTTGAAGCTGTAGCAATCCATGGTGGCAAGGATCAAGAAGAAAGAAGTAGATCGGTTGAAGCCTTTAGAAATGGACAGAAAGATGTTCTGGTGGCTACAGATGTTGCGTCTAAAGGTACTACAAAATAATAATAAATAGCAAAATCCAGATATATTGTCGTGATCATAGACGATCACGACGATATATTCTAACAATGTGCAAAATATTCCATATTGACTTTTTTGGATCATTAAAAAGTGAAAAAAAGAAGCCATCTAATCGTATATAAAAAGTATATTTTTTCTCATTCATTTAACCGTTGTTATACAAAGTCGGTATAACAACAGTTCTTCGTAGAACAATGCAGCATGTGTAAAAACGTCGTTGCACTGCACTGACTATATTTGAGGTTTGAAAGCTACCAACTTTAAATAACTAACCCAAGTTTAAAGGAAAATATTTTGTTATCGAGCTATGACATAGTGTCTTTATGTAAATAAAACTTCAAACTGCTCTCCTGCAAACTTGAGAAAAATCACATGCGTCGTTATTCTACCATTATGACGATATTTTTCTACTTCACTGAGTCGGTGTCTTATACATAATTATGTAATTTTTTTTTTCCACTTCAGGACTTGATTTTGCCGACGTACAACACGTGATAAATTATGACATGCCGGGAGATGTAGAAAACTATGTCCACAGGATAGGTCGCACGGGAAGAGCTCCTGGACGAAGGGGTACAGCTACCACGCTTGTCAGTCGGGCCACGGATGAGAGTGTGCTCCGAGACCTGGCTCACTTGCTGCGAGAAGCCAAGCAAAAGGTGATGAACAATGAGAATCTTTGACTTAATTATCTAACAGAGTACATGTTCAAATTTCCTAATACATTAGAAACCAGATTTTATATTTTCGAAAATTTTTATTTATTTACAAAATCCTTGTTGTATAATTTATTTTATACATGAACTAGCTGTGCCTGCGCGGCTTCGCACGCGTATATTTTTAGTACACTTTTTGGATCGTCATAGAACTTTCGCGAACCTTCTAGAACCTTCTCCTTCCAGAACTTTCTAGAGCAGGTTTTTCCGGAATCTTCTAGACTCACCGACACAGTCGGCGCGCCTATTTTGAAACAATCTGAAGCATTTACGGCCTTCCCATAACAAAACAATGTGCTAGAAAGCACATTTTCGTCACCCACTCCCACCCACGCTCAGCCACCCCCACCAAACTCGCATATTCTCGATGTGACACCAAGGTCTATCCACCACCATAACCACTGGTGGGTGGTTGTGGCTGGTTGTGTAGAAAACTTGGTGGATAGTGAAACATGGGTTTCTTTTTATATATATATATTGATATGTGGATCATAATAAGGTACATATATCATTTTATTTACAATATTACTTATCTAAATACACATATTTTATTTATGTTTTGTGAATTGCTACTACTCAACTAGGCGTAGCCTGTGCTAGAGTATCTAAGTGTATATGTGTTATTTGTTATAGTTTGTCAACACTAATGTAGGACAAGTTTGTAGAAGTTATATAATGAATATACTGGTGGGCGGGAGAAAACAAATATATATATATAATGTTCGTGAAACAAAGTATGTGGTATATGTAGAAAGAATATAAATCTAGTAAAACAAACAGAGAAAGAAGAATAAAACTAATAAAACAAATTTCTAAATTTGTTTTACTAGTCTAAATTTGCTGATTTGGTTTCAAAATCACAAAATTTGATCCTAAAACTATATCATGTGTAAACAGCACATGAAAAATGAAAGATTCCTTGCTGCACTGCTCAAGTTATTAACTGTGCATTAGCAATTACAATACAAAAAATTTTGGAGGATGTCACTCTGAAAATCAGCAGAGCTAGGGTTGTGGGTCCACTCTCAGCAACTAGCAAAGATAAAAATACAATGTCAATTGAGCAGCTGCTTGGTGAATAAATTTGTAGAAACAATAATTTATATAAATTTTCATGTTTATTTAAGGTTCCGGACTTCCTATTGGATCTCATTTGTGACACAGATAACTACACGGAGCCCACTGAGGACGCAGACTCGCAAGGTTGCTCTTACTGCGGTGGGCTGGGGCACAGAATTACAGGTAAAATATTTTTCGCTATCTCTATTTTTATTTAACACTAACTGTTCGTACCCGGCGTTGAGGATTAAGTTAAAAATAATATTGTGAGGGGAAACAAAGGTTCCATTGTTTTGCAAAGCCTCTAAAAAACACATGTTTCCATGTAATCTAGGCTGGATGGATGGGATGCCCAGGGGGAAATGTGACCTATGTTTACCACCAGGTCCTTAACCCCCCTGGGCCGCGTCGCATATATGCGACAGGCACAAAATAAATTATTTATCGACGGCCACGTATCGAATTTGAAAAACGTAATTTTTTCCCAATTGAGAAATCCTGTTGTGACCTGTCGTTCCATTTTCAACTCAAAAACTTTCATGGTTTTTTCGTAAAAAGAAAAATCACAAAAATATCCGAAAATTTACGGCCCTCATCAAGTTAAGAATATTTATGCATAATTTGGTAGAATAGTACAGATTTTCAGGGGGAGAGGAAGGTGTAAAAGGGGAGGGTGGAAATGTCGCCTTTGTTACTCGGCGGGTCTTTAGAATAAATGATGTACATTTGTACAGAAAATATATCAGGTGAGAGAGTGGGGTAAAAGGTAAGGGGGAAATTTGTCTTTGTTACCCGCCGAGTCCTAAAGAATAAGTATGCTAGATTTGGGTCAGATTGGTCAAACAGTGTAGATTGTACAGAAAATATATCAGAGGAGGGGGTGGGGTAAAGGGGGAGGGGGTAAATGTCGCTTATGTTATCCGTCGGGTCCTAAATAATAAGTATGCAAAATTTGGGTCAGATCGGTCAAACGGTACAGATTTGCATTGAAAATTGAAAATATATAAGGGGTTCAGGGTAGGGTTGAAAGGGAAGGGGGAAATAGTCGCTCATGTTATCCGATGGGTCCTAAATAATAAATATGCAGAATTTGAGTCAGATCGGTCAAACGGTACAGATTTTTTCATTGAAATATATCTTGGGAAGGGGAAAGGGAGAAGTGTCGCCTATGTTACCCGCTGGGTCCTAAAGAATAAGTTTGCAAATTTTGAGTCAGATCAGTTGAACAGTATAGCTTTGCATTGAAAATACATCATGGGGATAGGAAGGGGTAAAAAGAAGGGGGGAAATGTTATGTTATGTTATCCGCCAAGTCATAAGGATACAAAATTTGAGTTAAATCGAACAAACAGTGTAGATTTTTATAGAGAACACACAGACATTGGATTTTATAGGTATAGATAGTGTGTGTTCCTTTTACGTCAAACAGATGGCCCTGTTGTACAAAAAAAACTTTTTTTTGGTATCATTATAAATATTGTCTCATACCAATATAAAGGTAGGTACCGGCGCTTTTTTTTCAAATAATTTGTGCGAAATCGAATGGAACGTTGTGTTGTGTCAAAATTTCAAAGAATTTTAGAAGATTTAAGATTTTGGACAATCGAACATTTATATTCTTACTAGCAATTCATACCCGGTGTTGCACAGGTTAAGGATTAAGTTTAAAATAAATTTGTGAGGCTAAACAAAGGTTCGATTCGAACAGTATAGATTTGCATCGAAAATATTTCAGGAGGAGGGGAAAGGGTAAAAGAATAGGGGGAAATGTCACCAATGTTAACCGCCGAGTCCTAAAGACTAATTTTGATAATAATAATAACTAGATGAGTAGTGCAATCTGCACATCAGTCGAAGCTGCGCTATGTGGAGGCCCGGCCGCGATCAGAAGAGTCATCAGCTAACTCAAAAAAAACATATTGTAATCCAGATGTCTTTACATTTCACACAAATGACTTGTTTTAAGTTTCCCTCTTATGCAATCCACATTCATATTAGTTTCAGCATCACACTATTTTGCTACTTTTGTTCATTTTAAAAACCTTTCTTTTTTCAGATTGTCCAAAACTAGAGGCTGTGCAGAGCAAGCAGGCTTCTAACATAGGAAGAAGAGATTATTTGTCAAATACGGCAGCTGATTATTAAATATTATAATGAGACAATAAATTCTTAACAGACACTGGGCCCGATTCTGAAGATAGCAATGTCTGGATCTTTATGCTATATCTGGATCTTGACAGCTATTCATATAACATTGTGACGCCGTCAAATGGGACGTTTTAAGTTTGACAGATTTGGAATTAATGAATTCAACCAATGAGAATGCTCTAAAACGTAAACAAACGTTAAGTTATTCGCAACAGATGGAAGGGATGTGCACATTCCTATGAATCGACATTTTTTAATTTTTTATTGATTAAGTTCTCTTCAAACTTATAGTACCTACTTTAATCGGTCGGATGGGTAGTCCTCTTTCCATTTAAGAAAGACAATCGAATTAGTATGTGTAAGCCGTGCGTATGATGCGAATTGTTTCATTGTGTTGGTGTTTATACCCGTAAACGCCAACGCAATGAAACAACGTACGTGCGTCGTACGCATGGCTTACACATACTAATTCGATTTTCTTTCTTAAATGGAAAGAGGTCTAGTCAACACAAATGTGTTCCAAAATTATAATAATTTCAAAATTACATTGAAATTTAATTTTAACGTTGTGTATTTTGGGATTACGTTTATAAAAAAATTTTTTTCATGCATCGCATGCTCAAAATACAAGTTAATTCCTTAAAATTATGAATTTTCGTCAGTGTGCTGAGTTTAAATATAATTATATGTCACTAAAATATATATATTTCTTGTTTTTTTCTAACATCTCTTTGTGATTTCTTTATATTTTATTTAAATCAATAATCGTGGTACAATATGAGATCCAGTATCATTTTTGTACAAAATGATTGCACAAGATTTTGTACAAAAGCACATGTGTATAATTAAATATTCATCGGAATCAAATTCCTTTTAATAAAATAATAATTGTCGTGATTTTGGTATTTTAGTGTAAGTTTCGGTACGTTACCTTCGCCACGCGAATATATAATAAATGTATGTTTATACTTGAAATACGAACGTTTTATCACAGTGTACCCAGAACAGTAGTTTATCTCCGGCCTGTCGGCGAGTTATTAGCCTACTCTTGCATTGACGCTAGGGTTGTCACTTTATTTTTCTCCCTTTCTTTTAACTCGTAGCGTCTGAGATTCCGACGCATAAGGTAGACACGAAACCCGAAAATTTCTCTAATTAGTATACCTAGTTTCTGCGCTTAAATTGCAAGAACGCTGATTAATATCAACGTAGATTTTTAAAAACTCACAGTCTTTGTGATAATCAACACTCCTTTTTAGTAAAGCACCACAAACGTAAAAAAGGCATTTTTTTCAGGAAGCGCATTTTTTTCTAAAGCGGCGGCTGTGAGCGCGAATAGCACCGAAGGCACGGCCCTTACTGCCGCCGCCTCGTGCCCCCATATTCTATGTCAATGTGTGCGGCACAATGCGTGCGTACACGGCGCCGAGCACGCACGCGCACATTTTAATTGGTAGCGGCCGTTTGTATGAAGACGTATTACTGTTCTTAGTATACTGTGGTTTTATCTATAGTACGTATTATGTAGCATAAAACTTTGTATTTCCAGTATAAATATACAACGCGGTATATTGGGACAGGGGTCCAATTTTTACTTATTATTATAATCTAAAATCTTTTTTATGTCCCAAATGCAGAAAAGTTCCTACCGCAAAAATGACGGAACGCGAAATCAGCAAAACCGATTTATCGGTGACATCCCTTAACACTGTACCCATAGGTATGTACATATATATATATATATATATATGTCGAATGTCAAAGATAGGCGCAAATGATATTTAAAATTACGACAAAGGTTTGTAATTGAAATTGTCAGTAGGTAAAAACTTACACGCGTTTTCTTCATATTGACGGAAGCGTTATTACAATGTTTTGACCTAATGATATCAATTTCAGGAATTTTAAGTCTCAATATTTATAATTCTGCTACTTCCAAGGAGCGTGATCAGTTTTGTTTCACCTTCTCTTTTGATGAAGCAAGATTTGTTCTACATTTTTAATTTTTTTAGACGCGCTTCGTCTCATAAGGGCATTACCAATCAATCAATATCTTATGAGATTGACAATGCCCTCATAAGGCGAAACGCGTCTCAAAAATTAAAAATGTAGAACTAAAAGAACAAGTGTTTTTCTTTCTATATCATCCCATGATAGCCAAAACATGACTGACAAAAACAAAATTTTACAGAAGATTTTTTCTTCTCATTTTTTAAGGAATATACTTTAGGAACAAAATTTTATATAGAGTATTTATTTTATTAATGTCTTTCGCTTATCATTATAAAAATCGATTAATTATTACTGCTTTGCTGTAGTTTTTTTGTATTTCTGAACGATTCTAAGAAGCAATTTACAAAAACTAATGAAAGGTAATACCTACAATGAAGAGGATAGCTATACAGTTAGATGTAAATGAGATAGAGCACATTATTGATATTAATTCATGGTAAAAATTAAGTTTTTATAAGAAAACTATTGAAAATAAATGCTACATAATTTTGTATTTCTGCACGATTCTAAGAAACAATTTTGTTCAAACACTAATGAAAGGTAATACATGCAATGAAGAGGATAGCTATACAATTTGTTGCAAATGAAATAGAGACAAAATTATTAATATTAATATTAATAATTTTGTCTCTATTTCTCTATTTAGAATTAATTCTTGGAAACAATTAAGTTCGACACTAATGATATTCTAAAAATGCGGGAATTCCCACATTACAATCCCTCCCAAAGAATAAATAAAAAAATTAATTATAATTATAATTATAATTAATTATAATAAGAATATTTGACATAATAATATTCAATAAATTATCTATTGTCGAGTATGTTCTCTTTACAATAAAACGCTGTAAGATAAATAAATGCACAGGTATACTTTATTTGATCTATGCACAAATTAATTTTAAAGTTTTTGGTAACATACACCAAATGCACAGTGCTATACTTGTGCATCATCCTCATTTGATTTGCAAAAGCATCAGCTGCTTTAGGATCATGGGACAGTGTCAAGTATTCATGACGAAATCTTCTGGGAATTATGCCATTTTCACATAGTCAGGTCGCAGGTCATTATATTTTGCTTTTGATATTTTAAATCATTCTTTGTACAGTTGTACCAGTAAAGAATTGATTACTGAAGAACTTCGGTGGGATCTAATAATATTTTCTGTGTCAATAATATCTATCTATCAACACAGCCATATTTTTTAGTTTCATTTCAATATTAGGATAGTTTTGTTTAAACGATGCACTTCTAAACTCGTTAAACTTTATTTTATGCTTTGCCGGCAATTAAGACAGCGAAAAAGATTTCCAACCACGTCATGTGTCATCAGTGTTATTTGTTATGTGTCTGTTATACAGGGAGCTGGTCCACCATACTTTATAGGCAGATTCCTGAATAAATTATGAGTCGAAAATGTTCAAATTATAAACAATAAATAGTGTTCTAATCAATAGTTAGAGATCAATGACTTTCAAAACGATGATGAAAATTGTATTTTTTTCAAATCTATGACTTAACTTCTGTTAAACGTAGGACTATCATTAGACAGTATAGGTAGTGTGACAAATATCAAAAATTTATTCACTTTAATACAAGTCAAATAAAATGTTTAAAACCCTGCACCATTTGAAAAATACTTTTATCATTTTATTTGAATTATATCAAATATTATGATTTTTTAATATTCAATATAATTTAATTTTATTTTTTTTACACAATTCAGAAATATTGAAAAATAAACGCAAACTTTGGAGACATTTATTTCATTCAATAAGTATGTTTAATATCATTGTTCATAATTACATAAAATACTACCCTCAAATCAAAAATAAAGTAAGAATCACTGCTATTGCACTTTAATTGTTCTTAGAATCATAATAAGTTAAAATTAAGAATAAGTTAAACAAAACTAAAATATCAACAGTCTCTAATGAATATACATAAATTATTAATACCTATGTATATAGGTATTAATAATTTAATGTATAAAATAAATACATTTTCCAAAAAGAACCGTAAAGAAAACTGACAAAAATGCTGAATGAATTGAATATATTTAGAATAATTATTCTTAAACAAAGCGGAGTTATTAAATGTACAAAGTCAAAATAATATATAATAAACTAAAACAACAATAAACAAGCAAAATTTATAAATATAAAAATGGTAAACAAAGCATTATTTTTTTATTATCACTGTACAACATTATTCCAGACTTGTCGACCCCATCTTGGTAAGCTTTTTATATGTGCATTAAACGGAAGATTTTTTACTAAAACTGAAAACTGCAACATCACCTGAAATCAAAATAATTAAAATATTGTAACATTATATAGAAAGTCTTCGGTTTTCCATTAAATGAATAAAATAAATCAAAAGTTACCATTAGTTGTGCTGCCATTGCAACATTTCATATATACATATATTGTGTAGAACTACACATGAGTATACAATTTGTCCAGCAACAGTCCGACTAATGCAGAATTGAATGCACCGAAATGTTGACTTAAAAAGTTGTCTTCACAACATTTCTGATTTTGTTGTGTGCTTTTGTATACCTAGATTCGGTGTATTCTTTCCTGGATTTTATGAAAGCATAAGAAGCCAGGACTCTGATGGATACCCACAATCACCTGAAAGTTCAACAATATTTTATGTTATAAATTGCATAAGGCTATTGGAAAACTATGAAAAATCAAACACTTATAAGCATTAATAAAATAATGTAGGTATGCTTAACCAAATAATTTTCAATGTGGCAATTGATCCGCATATATTATAATGAATATGTTAGTAAGATATGCGAAACACAAATTTGCTACGCACTTTTATGAACGGAGATTATTTTGACACTTCTTAATTACGCATTGCAGTACTTTCAGAGAGTATTTCTCAACTCACATGTGATTCGAAGCAAGTTTTGCAACTCATCCAAATGTTTGTCTTACTATTAACGCAATGGAGTGGGATTTTTTTACTCAGTGTTCGATAGATTTTTAGATACTCCACTATATGAAAATCTAACCTCATTTTTTCAAAATTCGTCCAGAGCGGATTTTGTAATTATACGGCTCAAATACACTGTATTAAAAGATGATATAAGAAAGATTGTTTCTTACAAACGTATTAATTTCTTCATCCACAGCGTCCAGATGAAAAATCATGGCTAAACTTGTCCGCGTTACGGAGTATTCAAATCTTCCCATCTTGACATTTGACAGATAACAATTTACATCTTTCTCCCTCCCTCTATATCTATCTCATGTAGAAACTTACAGAAACAAACACCGACGTAAAGCTACGTCTCGTTTATTTTTAATTTTTATTATCGTCTATTAAGTGTTGGGATAAAGATCTTAAAGATCTAGACATTGCTATTTTCAGAATACGGATGATTGAGTTTTACAGGTATAAGATTTTAGAAGTCCATTTCGTTGTGCCATCATTCGTCAGAAAATAGCGATCATTGCTATTTCGGTATCTTGACATTTATTGCGTAACATTGTAACGCCGTCAATCTTGACGTTGTTAGGTTTGACAGATTTGTAAATAATGAATTGAACCCATCAGAAAGTTCTAAACCTTAAATAAATGTTAGGTAACAACTTCTTCTTCAAATGTAGCAAATTTATTTTGTGGTAACATAATTATTTTTATTTTTTTAATTTAAAGACTATCGACAGGTCAGAATGACCCTAATGGATAGTCATTTAGGACAAGGTGATTAGTACAGTTACAGTTTACGATGATACATTGAAATAAATCAAGAATACATTATACAATATAAGTAAACTATAGTAAGTGATTACAAGATGAACGAAGTTCACATTCTCCGCACGACATAATAGGCATGTAGGCTCCCAGGTCAACCAAGTCAGAAAACGTGTACCTGCGCTTTGTGGCTATAAAATTTTTGTTTAGGTTGATTTCCGAAGAGTCCGTCTTACACGCTCAAACTATTTTCGGTCAGGAGCGATATAATTTCTCTCTTAAACTGAGGTTGTGTCATGTGAAATATGTCAATGTTGGGGTTACATGACGTTATCTCGTTGTACTGGTTTAGCAGGTTTTAATTATAATTGATATAAATTAACTTTGTTATTATTTTTGTTTTCCTGACGAAGAAGCCATTGGCTTTGAAACATGTTGATTTTTTTCAATAAATAAGTGGTTTAAACAATGTTAATTTATATCAATTATAGTTAAGTAATAACTTCGTTTGACTTGTATCAAAGCGAATGTCATTAAATATTCAATACAAACTACTTTCATGATGTGCAATGTTATCTTATGTCGGAATGTTGAAAAAATTGCACGTCGCATATATCGACATTTCTCCCAAAGTGTAAGGAATATTTTATATTCTAAATGGGATTAAAAAGACTCCCCCTGCGCAGAAACTAAGGGATTGGATTTATCATTCTTGGGAATACTAAACTTGTGGTCGAGGGTAGCCAACGAAGCGAGTAGGGTCGCGCTGCAGTAATATTAATTTCTAACCTAACCTAACTTCTTATCCAATAGCTGATCTCATGCCGTTTTCAAAATTGGTTTGATTTCAAAATTGCTATTAAAAAATAAAATGAAAACATTGACTTTATCCTTTTTAATGCATTTTTTTTTTGGAAAATAACTGAAATAATATTTTTTTAATGTTTTAGTTTAATGAAAATTAAAACAATATCGCATATAGTGGTATTAATCGTTAATCAACATATATAATTCTCTATTATGTAATTATGTCCGTCACTACGGGGGTGGCTGAGCGTGGGTGGAAGTGTTCTAGCACATTGTTTTGTTATGGGAAGGCCGCGAATGCTTCAGATTGTTTCAGAATAGGCCCGCCGACTGTGTCAGTCTGGAAGTTCACGAATGTTCTCGAATGCTCTAGAAGGTTCTGGAAGCAGAAGGTTCTACAAGGTTCCAAACTGAGTGGCGGAGTATGTCGGTGAGTCTAGAAAGTTCCAGAACGTTCGATAAAGCCCTAGAAAGTTCCGGAAGGAGAAAGTTCTGTAAGGTTCGCGGTGGAGTTTGTCGGTGAGTCTCGAAGGTTTTAGAAAATCTAGAAAAAGTTCCAGAGTGCTCTAGAAAGTTCTGGATGGAGAAAGTTTCAGATAGTTCTATAAGGTTTCAATCACAGGTGCCGAAACCAACAAAAAAGAGACGTCAACGCATCTCTATGCTCACTGAATTATGGTTGAAGCCAGGCCAACCAGCTAGTCATCTATAATTGTTAAATAGTTTTATTTTAAAAATAATATTTTTGGGATCAAGCTGTGCCCCGTTTCGCATCGGGGGGGTTAAATGGAAGAGCTCTTCCAGCGCAACTGGAGCGAGCTGTTCTCTGAACAGATCCATGATCCGATAGGAGACGGCCTTATAAGAAGAGGAGGTTTCTTGTCGTGAAACAGAGCGGTCCGCGATTCTCGGGCGCGCGCAATCAATATTATATATATATACTATATATATATCTCTAGTGTCCTATATATATATATTATACTATATAACCCGTGTTTCCCTATCCGCCAAGTTTTCTTCACAACCACCCACCGGTGGTTATGGTGGTGGATAGCCCTTGGTGTCACATCGAAAATATGCGAGTTTGGTGGGGGTGGCTGTGCGTGGGTGGGAGTGGGTGACGAAAATGTGTTTTCTAGCACATTTTTTGTTATGGGAAGGCCGTAAATGCTTCAGATTGTTTCGAAATAGGCGCGCCGACTTGTCGGTGAGTCCAGAAGGTTCCGGAAAAACCTGATCTAGAAAGTTCTGGAAGGAGAATGTTCTAGAAGGTTCGCGAAAGTTCTACGACGATCCAAACAGTGTACTAAAAATCTGCGTGTGCGAAGCCACGCGGGCGCAGCTAGTATTCGGATAAGAGAGTCCAACTCCACGTCAGAGGTTAAAGGTCCCTTATCGCTGATCATGCCAGTCGTCGGATAACTATTAATAATATATACAATGTCGTCTTATCGGGCCATCTGTTGCACGCATACATAATACAAATTTTAATTTCTTTGTCGATAAAGTAATCCTGATTTCTCGGCCGACACTCAAACGCACATTGGACCATTCTTTTATTTCATTTAGAAGCTTTATCGGAAGCGAGAACAACAAATATATTTTTATTGTTTCGGAGTTAAGTTTATAGAACTCCAAAATCACACATTTAAATGTTGGGAGGTGGATGAGCCCTCCGGTTTTGGGTAGAGTTGAACTCAAGGGTCACCACTCCGTTTGTAGAGTCGGAGATCTCTGCTGTTGTTGACGATGTAAAAGTTGCGATGGTTTGACAGAATTTATTTGAAGTATAAATGTTGACAAAAGTTACGAGTACAATAATTATAGGTACACAATAATGACTCGATGAATGGCGAGAGCTTCCGCTTGATAGGTAGCTTCCCCAGATGTGAGGCTTCGATCGGGAAGCGCTTCGCCGTAAGAATGACACTGGGCGAGTGAGATACTCGGCTCTGCAGGCGCCGGCTTATATAGTGATCCAGAACAAAGGCTCGGGGTTGTTATGATTTCGTGTTTTTTTTTTCAAATTCAAATTCAAATGTTTATTCAATGTTCAATGTTACAAATGTTTACAGTGTTTACAAAATTTAATGAAGCTTTTTTCATTGTTGTTGAGTGTCTTGGCAGCAAGTAAACACTAAATTGATTTGACGCCCTGCCTGCTACACTAGTAATTTACTGTATTATAGCAGACAGTGCTCTTCCAGTAGTATAATGTTCAAGAATATTTATTATTTATATAACATTTGTGAATAAATCTTATTGCCAATTAAAATTAAGTAATAGTAATAATTAAATGTTTACAATTTAATAATGGTGTTAATTAATTATATTATAGACAAAGGAAAAAAAATGATCTGAATAGGATATTAATAAAATAAAATAAAACAATTAAAAGTATTTAAAAAGATGACAGTAACAGTAAGACAGTAAGTGACAGTAAATGTTCTTGTAGGAATAGTATATTTTATTTGCACATTAATGCACACTACAAACTACACACACTTAAAAGTTATAGAAAGTGCATACTTCAAATAGTACACTTCATTTCAAAGCGAACACTACAGAGTACACACACTTCAAAGTTATTGAAAGTACGAGCACATACTTCAAATAGTCCATTTTTATGTGAAATTTTTGGGAAGTTGATGTAGATAAATGAAGATCTTTGGAAACTGGTTTGAAAAATTTTGGTATCGAATGAAGAAATCTGGTTGGCCAAGTATTATTTTACCGAAATATCTCGATATATTATTATTTTTATTTCGGCGACCTTTTTTTTTAGTCACCAAACTTTTTATTTGGGAAAAAATATAATTACTTCACCAGTACTACAATTTTGTAGTATAATTACTTCATTTCATTACTTCACTTCATTAATACTACAATTACTTCATTACTTCACTTCATTAGTACTACAATTTCGTAGTACTACAATTACTTCACTTCGTGTAGTTTTTACTACAATTGTAGTGCACACTTTGTATTCTTCAAACTGATGAACGTGTATGTGTTGTAGTCTTCATTTTGAAATGTAGTTTTTCCCTTCGCTACCACTATCACATTTTTGCGTGGCTAGAATTGCAATACGAACTATCCCGCCTGAAGCGCTGGCGCCTAAATGTGACCAACGTTTGGTGCGTTCAATTATGTCATCAGGCCATTGTTATTTTTCGCATGCCCAGGTAGGTACATTCATTGTTTAGTTATTAGAGGTATAAAGGAAGTACATGTCTATTTATATACAATCATGTACCCTGAATTATGTAAAAATAGGTAAATTAACGAGGAATCAAGGTCCTGTGAATTAATTGAAGCTACAAGTGTATTACAAAATAGCCGGTATTAGCCTAGCCGAAGCCATATTATCATATGGAATATTGTCTTGGGGAGGAACTCACAAAAAGCATATTGGAAAAATACTTAACATGCAAAAAAGACTTCCTAAAAATAATTGTACCGCCAGAAATAAGAGTCCAAAGTAGAAACAATGAAAATATACTATTTGAATACTGCGAAGTTCTCCCTGTTAAACGAATATACCACTATAAAATAATCATGATGCACTATGAAGAGGAAAAGGAACTAATAAATCATAGCCATAGAACTCGGCAAATCAGAAACAGGCAACTCAATGTGAAAAAAATCAACAACTTCTACGGAGCAAGAACAACAGAGAACACAGTACCACGACTCCTCGATAAAATACCGGAGCACGTCAAGAATATCATCCAATCTACAAGAAGAGGATGGGAAATAAGGAAATTGGCCTCAATGCAATGCCTTTTTATTTTTACTTTGAGCTGTTCCATGATTTTTTTATGCATCTTGATCCCAGTGATTCATATTGATGTTCATGTTTTTTTATTATCTCGATCAGTTATTTAGTCTCATTACTAAGTTTATATTTAAGTTTGTTATTTTCATATGATATTATTATCTTTTACTTTTTTATATATTATCTGACACCTAGTCACACTACCAAGTTTAATTTTAAGTTTTATGTTCATATAATATTATTATTTTTTTATATATATTTTATCCTTTTTAAATTATACCCTTAACTAAATACGCTATGTACTTATGCAAGAAAATGGAAAAGAACCGTGCCGACAAACTGTATAAGGCTTGGCACGATCTACAATAATAGAAAATATGTATAAATTTAATAATGAATAATAAAAATAATAAAAAACGTAGTAGAAAGCACGCGACAGAAGAAATAAAATACAAAATACGTAAACGCACGCTTCCACCGGGCAGGACCAATCGGTGTCGATCGGAAAAGCGACTACTTATATTCTATCTACCATTATTATTGTATTACTGTAGTATTGAAGATCCATGGGGGAGGAAAAGAGAAAATTAACTAACAGTCATAATCATGTTTCATCCTTCTATTTTCTTTTTTCAGAATCTACCGCGCCATTACAGTTATATTGTGTACATCTTTATTCTGTACCTGCTACATTTTACGAAGTATTAAATGATTATCAAATTATATACATAGATAGTACGATACGATAGACATTTTTAATCCGTAGTGGGATAAGGGTGTATGGCGTTCTATGCTATCTGTGTGGAAATACACAATGGTGATATTAGTATTACTAGTCTGTATTCACATCAATTAATATGTAAGCCAACTGCCAGTCTAATAAAGAGTTTTATTGAATCACCTGATATGAAGCCATGTAGAAATGATGGTGCAGTAATAAATTTGCACTTCTCGGAACTTAAGAATTTCAATGCGTTTTAATCGGATACCGACCGCATCCAGTTATCAATGATAAACGATGCGAGTACGTGCGCGGAGTCGACCACAAATATGAATTTCACTCTATGTTGATTCAGGCCAAAACGTGAAAAATAATATATTATGTACTTCACTGTCACACGTGCGAAATTTTGTGCGCGGCGAAAATATGGACAGTACTTTGGAATAATCCAAGATGATGGTCCCATTGTTCATACAATGAAAATAAGTATTTCACTATATAATTTAACGTCCTGTTAATTTAACCTAACAAAAATAATCGTAATCTAAATTAAACAAACCAAACCTCATAACTTAACCTAACCAAACCTAATAACCTAACCTAACCTCATATATTGCCTATGAAATGTCAAAATATGCAGTTCATTTTTCGAAACTTTAAAGTGTAATATCTTATTTAATACTTACTATTTAAACGTAAATTATCTTTCATTTTGTTATTAGCACATTCAATAATATTGTGAAATACTCATTTTCGTTGTATATGCAATGGGACCATTATCTTGGATTTAGCCCAGTACTTTTTACGCAGGGCATTGGAGCCGAATTTCTAGCTGTATCACCGAAGTGGCCCCGGAACAGCTCGGAATAAAATAAATCAGAACAGGTGTATTTTTTTTATTATATCACAGTAACTCATGTATAACGATAGACGATAAATTCAATTTATTATTCAAGGTCTTGGTTCAACCTTAAAAATAAAGTATTAAAAAACCAAATTAATTAATCTATTAGAAAGGCATACAGAAAAACCTAATCCACGAAAAAATATTTGGCCACTACCGGGATTCGAACCACGGATCTCCTCCTTGCCGGGACCGGCGCTTTATCCAATTAAGCTTTTTCTGTATGTCTCTCTAAATGATTATAATTAATCAGGTTTTAAATTTCACAGAACTTTGTTCTAAAAAATTGCAACTACACAAATAAGAATGTGTTCTTGAATATAATATGTTGTATCAAATGTGTCCAAAAAATAAAAACGAATTAAACGGTTAATTCAAGAAATCCGCTGGCAAACTTCGACGTAATCAGATACAAATCTCAAAAAACGTTTAGTGTGTCACCGATTAAAATACCATCACTAATTGACCGCAACCATTTTTTTGTGTACTTGCCGTATGACATTATTTTCTAAAATAATTTTTCGTAGCTGGCAATGCCTCTTTTACTGTTTGTTTTGAATGAGTATTTTTTTTAGTATAAGTACATAGCATAAGTGCATGCTGCAGACATTCTTAATTGGAGAGTTGACATAATCATATTTTTGTTTTATTTAATGTATGTACCTAGTATCTTGTGTCTGCTTTTTATTCCATAAAATAAAATAAAATAATAAAATAAAATTCGTTTTACTCGCAATAACAAATTATTTTATCTGCACAAAAGTATAATAAGTTACAAAAATAATATTGACATTTGAGATAACTCTTCATTAAAAATGATTAATTTGTCATTATTAAAGAAGTGCTTCTTATCTCAAAACATACTCGCTGATCGATAAAAACTTTTGTAAACAATTACGTTTACCGCGTTTATTTGAATTGTATATGAAGTACAATATATACGCCGAAAGAATTATTTGATGTCACAAATACTATCAAAAGATAAGACTGTCATTTTATCCTCATAATAATCAATCTTTTAATAATAATAAATGAGCAAGTATCTTTCTTTAACTGTAAATGGTTACGGATATTTTTTACGAATACGTATGTTTTCTGAGAAACGATTCTCGACGAATTCATATTCAACGTCATCAGAAGGACGACCTGTACGGGGTTTGCTGTATACAGTGTGTCCCAAACTACCATCCTCTCTTCATTGCACTTGAACATCTAAGAATGCTAATGTTTCATCCTTTTCAACCTCTATGGTGAATTTTATATATGGATGCTCGCCATTTAAATGTGCTAAAAAGTTATTGAGCAAACGCAATATCGCTATGCGTTTGAAGGAACATATTGGAGCAATTAATAACAGCAATCCGCGAACATGCATCCAAAGGGAATCTCTGTCACTTCATCAGATTTGACAAGACAAAAATCTAATCAACAGAACCGCACCTCATACCCAAATTAGTGAGGGAGTCCATTGAAATATACAAACATCCCAATTTCAATAGAGATAAAAGTTGCAAACTATCAAGTATTTGGCGCCCTGTTCTCACGACATTGATACAACCCTTGAGAGACGTCGCAGAAAAGTCCGCCGACGTAATTAGTACATATTGCACACTGGCGACCTCTATCGTAGAAGAAGTGAACACTCCCCAACAAAGTCCATATAATTTACGCCCCCGGAAGCATTAATCAGTCCGCCCTGTGCCTCCGCCGGTACAGGTCGTCTTCCTGATGACGTTGAATATGAATTCAACGAAACGTCGAGAATCGTTTCTCGGAAAAACGTATGGTTCGTACAAAATATCCGCAACCATTTACAGTTATAAATGTCAAACGACCGTAATACCAACCATAACTCTTTAATAAGCAAGTATCTATCTAGATCTTTTAAAAAATGTATTTTTTATTATAAAAATAATCATTCGGCTAAATTTGCAAAAGTATATCACTGAGATATCTTAAGCAATCTAGTTGGGACGCATTCTTCGGATGTCAGAGAAAGAAGAATTGAAGAAAGAAGAAGAAGAAAAAAGAATTAGAAGAAGAAAAAAAGAAACCCATAAAAACCCTTTCTTTGTAAAATGTAACAATAATTAAAGACGAATTAAAACATATAACATAACACTAAACTTACAGTAATTTAATATATTTCTAAAATTTCAGATGTTTTGAGCTTTGATAAGACACTTCATGCATTGAAGATTAAATTCTAAAAACATATGTCAGTCAATTTAGATTGTCGACATTCGTAGTGAAGTAAGTACCTATTATGAATACCGACGGAGTAATTCAAATTTAGAAAATATTTCTCGACGTTATCGGGCCGCTATGCTAGTAATCAAACTTTTCTAATGATTCCAATTTGAAAAAACCAATAAAATTTCTAATAATCCGAAATTATACTATAATTATTATTTTTTTTAACGAAAATTTGATAGATCTTCTTGATCGTCGCCACGAGTCTACTTGCCAAGTTTCAACTCTATTAGATCACGTGAAAAGGGTTAAAAATTGATCCAAAGTTTTTTCACCCGGCAAGCCGGCAAGCAAGCAGACGCCACGAGTTAAAAGAAAGGAAGTAATAATGTTCAGTCGGACTGCACCGCAAAAAACTGCAACTGAGAACTGCGAACTGTCAATTGCAGCTGCATTCCGCGCTCAGCACCACACTATTCGTGCGTTTTTCGAGACGAGAAGAAATTTAATCTGTCCATTAAGATGTGTCCCTAAACACAATCTCCGAACAAAGCTACCCTAACAGCGCAGAAAAACAATACCTCGGCGGTGTCTAATTCAAAAGATCAACAACCCTCCGCAATAGGATGGCGGAGTAGGTCGAAGAACGTGTTGTATTCTTTGACTTGATGAATATCCCCTCCCTAGTGTGACGTCACATGTTTAGCAATTTTACATTTAGAAATTGACGAACAGACGAAACACTTAGCATTCGATGGATTCACCGTGCGGGTGCCGGGTCCATCGCATTGCAGAGAGGGGGGCCGAGAACAGAGCCTGGGACTTATGACCCAGGTGTAGGTTTAAGGGGCCCCCTTATGATGCATCACCTCCACTGCTCGGTCTCTCTCCCTGCCTAACCAAATCCGATAAGACTCCGTTAGTGCCGTTTTCGATACGCATTCTAATATGGAACTAACGGAAGATCTGGACAAGCCAAGATCTTTCGGTAAGACGTTTAGGGCTTTTGCCGATAAACCTCTCGCGCCTACCCCTATCGCGTACCATTGAACTATAACTAACTAACTAACTAACCATCACGCCCCTGCAGGGGTATGCAGAGAGGATTGAACGCCACACTCTTCTATCCTGGCACGCCACTTTTGCTTCGGCCACACTCATACATCTTCTCATACACGTTCTACGGTTGTTGCGGCTTTTAACAGGGCCATCCTCAAATACTTGTAGTACCTGATCGTGCCAGGTCTTTCGCGGACGCCCTCTATTCCTGTTGCCTTCAACATTCGCCTCGTATATTTTCTTAACCATCCTTTCCTCGTTCGTACGTTCCACATGACCAAACCATCTCAACACTCCTTTCTTTATTCTATCTACCACACTGCAGCCAGCATTGCATTCACTTCTAATTTGTTCATTCTTCACTCTATCGACCAAAGATTTTCCACACAGGCGTCTTAGTGACCGCATTTCCACCGCATTTAGTCTACTTTCATTCCTCTTTTGGCAATTCCAGGCGTCACTTCCATACATAAGGGTTGGCACTAGAACGCCATTATGTACCGCTAGTCTTGCTTCTTTTGACAGATTCTTATTGGCCATAACTGCATTTAACCGTTTTTATTAAATTGTATTAGATTTTGAAATGTGACGTCACGAAACTTAGGATCCCTCCCACCCCTTGTCACGCAATGTCACGATTCGTCGACCCCCTCCCCCCCTTAACGTGTGACGTACTTTATGGATGGCCCCTTATCGCAAAATTGCTCTCGCAGAGTATAAATGTATATTTGATTCGAATGGTAGCAGGCGCTCCGAGCGTATATTGAACCTCATATGAATATTATTAATATTTATTACGCGATTCGTCATCCTTTCGCTTTCTGTTCACAATTCAATTGACTCTACAGTATTGAGATCGCGGAACAAAACAACGGGCAACAGCTGCATTTAAATGCACATGGAAATCAAATGCATCCCAATATTTACAAGCACACACTTTTACACAGCTCGTTTGCATTTTAAGCGGTGCCAAAAATTGGTAAAAACAGTCACAGAGTCTCGCGTTCTTGGAATAGCTCAATAATGACTTATAAAAAAGCTTATGCAGGGTCTTTTCTTGCCATTAAATTGTGCTTTGGCTAATTTTAAGTGCGACATGTTATGCAAAACATTATATTTGTAAAATAATAATAATACAAGTTTATAGTATATGTATAATGTGGACACGTCCAAATTACCGAAGTAAGGTACAATGGCATAGCAGCCGGAATTAAACTATACAATGATAACGAATTAAAAAATCACGACGAGTTTTACTCCAAAATGTCGTAAATTAGTTGGCAAAGGTCCAGAGCGGCACCATGTTCAAGCTTCAAGCATTGAATCTTTCTTTGGATTTTCTTAAGAGGACAAAAAGCATTTTTGTGACAGTTGCTCACGTTCGTAAGGTATTATTATGCCAAAAGTACTTCCAATTAAATGTACAAAATAAGATAGCTCTCTATGTATCGTAAATACCTCTCATATCGGGGGTTCCGAATTCGATTCTCGGTGAAGTAAATGTGTACATCTACAGCTACAGAAATTGGGCCAGGCGGACTGCTTAGTTGTTGTTTCTCTAAAAATATTGGCAGAGCAAACAAAAAGCAAGAGGATCGCAGTCTGTAAGACAGGAAACATTACACCATGTCCGCGAACTTTAAAATAACACCATCATGTCGTTGATTTTATTAGTATTTATGATGACTGTATGTATGACTTAGTAAATGAGAGCAGGGCAACAATGTTCAAGCAAAGATACAACTCGATTCAGGCTAGGGTTGCCAACTTTTATTAGAAAAAATAGTCAAAAATAGAGTATATGTGATTTCAAATGAGGTAAATAAACAGTACCTACGGATTTATAAAAGAGATTATCATTTATTACAAATTTTTGAAAAGGTATTTTATGCCACTTTTTGCAGCACATAACAATTTTTCATTGTTTTTAAAAGCGTAGTACGACTCCAAACAATCTAATTCTAAGTTCACGTTTTCTTGCGACAAAATAAACGTAACCTCAAAACAACTTGTGACATTGACATCACAATCTTCAAGTTTGTGTTTACTTGGTTATTGTGCCGTGTTGTTACGACCTTTCGGGCCGACGTTTCGGATCCCATTGCGGGATCCATCATCAGGGCTGATGTGTTGTCACATCACATCAGCCCTGATGATAGACCCTGCAATGGGATCCGAAACGTCGGCCCGAAAGGTTGTAACAACACGACATAATACCCCAGTAAACACAAACTTGAAGATTCTGAGTGGCCGTGAAAACCTAAGAACATTATTGACATCACAGATTGACATTAGTGGCTGCGTTCAGAAACGTCCGAGTGTGGCTTGGGAAGTAGGGATTCATAACTTGGGAATACCAGCATATCAAAATTAAATAGTCGACTTTTTTGGTTACGATAATAGGTATGCATCATACATGCATGACTGGCGCTAGTATAGTAAACGTTGTGTAAAAAAGAGTATTTTAGCGTCCTCTATTAGTGTTATAGATTATAGAGTACGCCTACATGATATAGAGTACAATACTCTATTTTAGAGTACGGTTGGCATCCCTAGTTCAGGCACATGTACAGATGTTCAGACGCAAAGTATTGATGACATTTAGGTATAGACAAAAATATCCCACAGACTCGTGTCGTATTTATCAAAATAATAAATGAGTTTTAGAACTTATTATCAAATTAAATGCTCTCTTATTGTTATTATATAAATTTTAAGGGTCGACACAGTCTTTTGGAAATAAAACCGATCGCGTTTTTCGTGGCGCATTGTTTTCGTTTGTTCATCATTGTAATATTCAAAATTATAAATAAAAACATCGTTTTACTACTTTTTAATACGAATCAGGTTAACAAATAATTCGTATAAACTATGGTTATACTATAATAAATTGGAATACTTTAAATGATTTTGTGCGTACCCACAGTAACATACTTGTACTAACCCTCTCAAATTGCTGCCCTCTTCCTTCCTTATAATACAAGTCCCGCGGGATAAAACGAATCCTCGATTAATCTTGTATTTTGCACCCGACATTCCACATTGTTCTAGCTAACTACATTTTGTGTCAAACAGTTTAGAAATGTGATTCAATTCAGTTCAGCAGTAATGCGAAGATAATTGAAGACCCCATGGCAAGAAGTTGTTAACTAACATTTCTGTCAAAAATGAGTTAATAAGCCTTCTAACTAAATATTGTACGCTCTTTCCATTGGAAATAAGTTCAGAACTTAAAAATAATTAGAACATGTTCAAATCATAGCGTTGAACATATTAACTACACAGTTACTAATGGGAAGAACATATTATCTTCAATAATAACACGTTCATGCCATCATTCCGAAATTAACACGCCTTTTAATTTGATTGGAATATTTAAGGTTAATATAAATTTTACTCATTGCGGTACTGTCATATATTTGTTTTTATTTGAAGACTATTATAATATGTACTTATATATTATTTTTCAATAATTTTAAATGGTACATACCATGTTTTGTATTATTAATTAACACGCCAGGTATTTTGTAATATTGGATAATGGATGGTAAAAACGGATAGCATTAGAAGGGTTGTTTGATGTTCGTGTTTTATCAATTTTAAAAAGATCTTGTTCTATTAAAAACGAGTTCCAGAGGCGAAAAAATGGTTGTTAACTAAATTTTTTTAGGGAAAATTAGTATATTTTTATTTTTTTGTGCATAAATGCGTTTTTTTTACTTTGTAAATACTTTTTTGATATTTTAGTGATGTAAATCTATAAAAATTAACCTTGAATTAGCAATAAAACATATTTTCACACACATTTTCAAAGGCGGAATGCAAATGTCTAATTATCTCAAAATGACTTGAATGTTAGAATGCGACCACTATATATTGGCGTGCGAGGGAGAGCGTCCCTGTCGCGTAACAGAAGTTGCCAGGGTGTAAATTTATTACACAATACATAATGTACGATATGTCCGGTGACCGGTGTCGTAGCCTTTAACAGAAATTTGGTCGGGCAGCACTAAAGAAACCATCTGTAATGGCGGCCGTTCTATCTGTCAAACTGTCAGACGGTAATATCGGTCCATTATTTGCTTTTTCAGCTTCGCAAAACTTTAATACGTCATTTGCAATTGTTCTTGCACCATCCAGGAATGTTTAGGACGTTTTGGACATAATAATACAGTGTATATTGGTAATCAAGATGTCACAGCTCCCGAGCAAATACAAAATTGTACCGAATGACAGGGCGAGGGGTTACCGCCGGGTGCGGGCGGGGCGGGTTTCAGTTCCAAAGTTGCCGCACGCCATGTTACGTTGGTCAAGCAATAGTTAACAAATTCTTGCCATGCGGTCTTCAATTTTCTTGGTTCGGTTCCGTTCGGGTCCCTAGTCAACACGCGCAGGCTCCGTATCGGTCTTCCTGGAACCGTTCCAAATTCCCGGAACATGTGTTCCCCGCGTGGCGGATTTATTGCGGGTCTCTCGGCGCTCCTGCAGCGGTCAGCTGGGAAGAATTTGGCAGAAATTTCTCTCTTTGTGAAGCGCCCACGCCGCTTCGTTGATTACAACAGTTCCGACCTTCAGGGAAAGCGAAGGGCATGGAAATCTACATACAGCATACGATTGCCGTCAATCAAATATCCAGCGTCTACCAACCTAAGAAGACAACAGCACGAGAACTTTTCTTAATAATTGTGTGTTTGCCATCAAGATAATAATAGAATTTCTTCCGAAATTCACCTCTACAGAAATAGAATCTTTATTTCAATTCAAGTCTTACGTTTCGAACCTCTGACAATCACTTGTCTTGAAATACGCAGCAAATATTAGATTATAATGAAGTTCCATAGAGATTAAATCCAAAATAAATTTCCCAATTAATGTATATTATGAGTCTCACAGAGACGAAACTGTATTTTTATGGGAAAGTAGGTATAGAAGTCTTTTGGGTGAACATAGGTTTTACGACCTATCGTATGGTTGGCTTAAGTGATCACTTTACACAATGTAACGTTCGCCATTTCCACCCATGATAGAATATACGATGTCTACTAATTTTTTTGGAAGTTGTATATATATTTAAATTACGTGCCACGTCTTACATGTGTGTTGTAACCACCCTTCCAAGCGGCCTGCACAAAAGCATTTTCAGTCCACCTCATTGCCCTCAGATGTCGCTAATTATTCTAATGTTGTTAAATGTCACTAATGAGACCTCCACAAATTGATTATGGAATTTTTTATAGCAATATACTCTATCTACAGTTTCGTCTCTGTGAGACATCTATAATATACATTAATTGATTAACGATGTCTCTGTGACAGAAAATCCAGCACTGTTCTGAAAGATTTGAACAAACTCAAAATATTCTGAAAGACAATTCCCCGTTTATGAGGACGCCCTAGAGACGACCAGCTATTTACATAGAATAAGCGCTTACCTTCCTGTGAAAATACTTAAAATATTGATATATTCATAATATCTTTACAAAATAATAAGAGTTAATAATAAAATGAGGATAGAGATGTATTACTTAGTTATCACAAAAAGACAATGTTTTATTCATTTGAAACCACAGAACTAAACAATCGACATCGTGCGTATTATAGAGAGAGACAAAATGAATATCAGTGAATTTAAAAAAATACCCAAACGTAAACGTTCAGCTATATCTCACAGAATTTCAATTGGTTATCACCTGTAATTAATCAGAAATTTACAGAAAAATACATGTTCTTTATTAGTAACTAAAGTGCATAAAGATTCTTGGTGCAAATCAACCGTCAAAATATCAGCGCGTGCATCTTTTCCCGGAAAAATGTCATTTCTGTTCGTGGAACCTGACGACACGGACAGAAAGCTTGATTTTAATTTGCGACATCTAGCGAAGTTTTCACAGGCACGCAGAGGAAATGTAATATCTTCCTGGCGCGTCGAAAAAAACTTTTTTCTTCTACATAGTAACAGTAGCCTCTGCCCCATCCAAATAGTTGCTTAAATAATATTCTTGGATGTAAATGGAAAAAAATCCTTATTTTCCCATCGATTTTCAAAGTAATACGGCCGCAAAAGATCATTACACCGCAACCATTTTCTACTTTATTTGGTATTATCGTGATGCGTGGCAGCGTACGTACAATACTCGTACAATACAAAATTAATTATGAATATGTTGAGTTACAGATGACATGCAACCATCAAATATTTTTTAATTAATAGGTTCTCCTTTTGCTTTTATACTAGAATGGATATTTGTCGGCATGGAATCAATTGAATTTAAACAATTTTCTTTTAATATTACGAAATTTTCGTGATTAAGTTTGCGGAAGTTCATTGCAATCAACTATGAATAAAACACAACATTGTTTACTTCACATAATGACACTTAAATTAAAAAAATATTATTGATTATTTTATAAAGTGGAGAAGTTACTAAATTTTAGGCTAAAAGACAGACTACTTTCATTAAAAATCTATTTCAATCAACAGTGCTTAAAGAATGAAGTGTTTCCTACATCACCCCTCCTATCCATACTAGCCCCGCCGAGCAACAACTTTCACCTTTCCGCCTACCCCTTCCCCTCCCCGGCTCCAAACCACAGCACCCCATGTACTTAATGGATAAAAGGTGCAGTTTTCAGACGAGATCCACATTCTCGTGCAGGAATATCGCACAAAATTTGTTAAAAATAGTGGTAATGAAAAACTTACTGGGGCCCCATATCAACTAAACAGTAAAGAAGATGTTCCGGTGCTGCTTTTCGTATATGGGGACTGGATGTTTGATACCAATAGAAGGGATGTTAAATAGCCTGAAGTATAAAGCTCTATTGGAGCAGCACTTGAGTATAGAACTGAATAAATGTTGTCCTAATGCTGAGACTGTATTTCAACAGGACGCAGTTCCGTGTCACGTATTAAAATATACGCTTAAATATTTCAGCAAAAACATGATAACTCTGTTAGACTGCTCTGAAATTTACCTGATCTTAACCCAATAGATAACTGTGGGCGATTTGTAAATCTAGGGTACCCAAATTGGATTGCACCACCAAACCAATGATGATTTTTGTAATTATCATCATTGGTTTGGTGATGCAACGAATTGCAGCTTATTATCACAAATGATAATAGGACAATATGTAACAATAAGCTGTAATTCATATGTGGTTTCGGGATAACAAAATAAAAGAAACTTACTAAGCCGCACCAGGTAAAGTAGGTAATCGTCAAAAAGAAACGAAATAATGTGACGGCAGTAACATCATACCTACCTCACATCTAATATTATGCAACCAAGATGCAGTTCCTACGCATTTATCGGACGCGAAATAAATCAACACTAGAAGATCAGATAACTTAAGATACTAGAAATAAAAAAGAGGCTAAACACTAAAGCCAACATTATTACTAATCAGATAAATTTCATGAATAGCCTGCTGCTAGATATATTTCCCATTTCGGCGTCCACTCCTCAATTACCCCCACCATAGCTGTATCCACGCCCCCATTCAGAATTGATTTGTTTACTAGGATAGGTAATGGATAGTCAGTTGTACGTCAGTCCTGATGAAGATACGGTGGTATCGAAACCGGTAGACGTAGAGTCATTATTTAAGTGGTTTATACAAAGTTATTTAATTAAAATTTATAAATCAACACCACTTAATGCGAACTCGACAAAAAAATTCAAGAGCAAAATTGAAATATTTCTTCTTACTTTTTTCTTTATCAGAGACACTAACAGGATAAAAGGTACATGATACTCTGATAATAAACATTATAGTGAAGACTATGCCCATATTCCCAATTACAAGTGTCTTCAGCACGCTCTAGTAATATGTATACATATTTGCATTTAAGCATATTTTACATGTACATTTATGTGTATTGTATATTTAGTGTTTGAATGTAGTGCCATTAGTATTTAATGAATAATTGATTTAATGGATCTATAGGTTCAGGTCATCGTTTAGAAAATGGATGTTGTGTATGAGTGAGTTTTTGAACGAAGATAAGGTATCTGCAAGAATATCAGCATCAATGTTTAGGGTCAGCACAATACAAATTATATGTGCGACACAACTTTGTGATGGGAGAAAAGTGACCGACACTATTAGTGTGCTGGCTTATTCTAAATTATTTATTGTCGCTAAGGCGTACAAATGGCGTCATTAATATCTCAGATATATAATGTTGTACACTAATAATAATCAAGTATTAACACTGCATAATAACAGAGCATATACATAGACTTTCAATTGATATCATCTTCGATATCCCCAAGTTAACCGCTAACCGCTCATTTCCCTATTCCGTAATCGTAGACGGCGTTGTCCTATGTGTGTTCAGCAATCAATCTATTATGGGAAATGGGGTCTCTAGCGATATTTTAATGTACCAAAAACTCAATTCCGCAACACCGGTGTGGTAAATACTATCAATATGCAAAATAAATTCGTTTAGAGGTAAATATGGTTCGAGTCTCACTCCAGACCAGCAAGTTAGTCCTATTTTCAGAGCACAAGCATTTAGCTTAGTTTTAAAATAGTAAGAATATTGATTTGACACGTATCCCGTGTTCGCATCTCTTTTTTTAAAAAAAAAATTCTGTTGCGTCCGATTGATAAAATCAGTCGGTCGCGAAGACATGTCACGGAGAGGATCAATTATGGAAGTCTCTCAGAGACGAAGCTATTTATATAAAAATGTTTGGAAGTCTTTACAGGGCAGCTACAGGGTTTAAGACCCGTATTCGCCGGCTTAAGTGATCACTTTATACGATACAACGTTCACCAATCCACCTTAAGAACAACATTATTAATTTTTTTAAAGTTGTATATACAGAGTTTTTCATAGCTTTTAGCTAAAACTTTACAGGTAGATTCCTGCTTTGATAGTCAAAAATGTTCAAGCAACCATCAATAGTTATGGTAGATAATGTAATATCAAAGTTTGCATTTTTTATTCAATATTTCTGACTTTTTGCAAAAAGTTGGAAGTATAAAATTACAGTAACTTAAGTCGATTTTGAAAAATCAATTCACTGTATGTATTATATTATTATTATGTAGTCGTATAAAATGATAAAAACCTTGCAAAAATTAAAAATAGATTTTTTACAAGGTTTTTATCATTTTATTTGAGTTGTATTGATATGTGTACATACAAATACATATTGAGAGACTAAACATTCAAATGTGAACACGATCTGTCAATCTAATTAAAGAAAGTAGGTAGGTACCTAGACAAAGTACTCATGCAAGAGCAGTATGCTTATTTGAATAAAAGAATTAGGACTTGTTGTTTGATCAGAAGTAAGAGTAATAATTAAGAAAAAAGCATAGATTTTTGCATTCTCCACCAATCAAAACACCCGTTTCGTAAAAATCTATGCTTTTTGCTTAACTCTTACTCTAATTTCTGATCAAACAGGCCCTTAGATTGATAAATGTGATTAACAGGTTTATAAAACAGATAATTTTCGAAGGTAAAAGTTTTTCAAACATTTTGAGCGTGACGTTAATGACGCTGAAGACTGAATGATCTGTCTAAACATCCTCATGTCAAGGTCAAACGAGCATGAAGGATTGCATGGGACCACGGCCACTCAGATCACGTGTTCCTCGAAATGTTCACAGCTTACAACCGGTTTGCATAACACAATACCTGGTGTTTGTTGACTCTTTCACTCAGCCTTTTAGATTTTCACATCGGCACCGGTGTCGGGTATGACGGATTATCGGTGACTAGTTAATGCACAAACATTTTTTTGCTCTGCCTCTGATTGTTAGACAGTAATCATAATTTTTAACTTTCAAATTTCTTAAATAAATTAGATAAATGAGTACGAATCCGAACTAAGCAAATTTGAAACCCGTACAAACAACGCGTTTATGTGCGGAAAATTTCTCTTTTTTTCCAAAATTTTAAAATTTTCGACAATCCTGTTGATTCTGTCAATAATTTTTGTGTTTAACATGTCGGAGAAATGTGTCGCTTAGTTATTTAGGGGTTAGGGGTGTAATATATAATAAAATATAAAATAATATTATAACCTCTTTGATATTAATATAAGTAGGAACTAAACATAAAAATTTGAAGTTTGAAGAGAACAAAAAAAATGTAATTATCTGTGTACGAGGTAGGCGGGCCAACACAGGTGTAATGCTACTTGTATCTAAGACGTACTCTATATATTATTTTAATTAATAATAGCTCAATTGACGCAGGACCACGAAATATATAAAAATATATTTTAAGGCCTACTTTAGTTTATATTATATTTAAACAGACGAAGAAATGGAAAACATAACCAAGATATTTACTCAAATATTTATTTATTAATTTGCGTACGTGTATATACGGCTCTAAAGCCTTTTACTTTATAATTTGTACAAAGTTAATAGACAATATAAATAATATAATAAAAAAACAAAAGTGAACATAAATTAATTAAAAACATAATCAAGAACAATATAAATGTAGAATTAAAGGAGACTATAAAACAATAGCAGTAATTCGATGAAATTAGAAATATAAATAATAATTTTACACAATATATATCAATGAAATCAAATTTAAAAATAGTAATTTTATATAATAGGCAATATAATAAATTATAGAAGAATAAATAAAACAATAAACATTAATTCAATGAAAACAATATAGAGTATAAATATTATTTAGAAATAATAATTATATGAAAAGGCGAGTTAACAAACAAATATACATTTATGCGCGCATATGTTATATTTCTGCATTAACTCTGCTATTAACAAAAATGCTACTTAGGACCTCCTTGTAACCGTGCAAGGTAGCATTCCAAATATCTATTTCGGCATATTCATTGCTTAAATATTCTTATTTTACTTGTTCTTTAGGAGAGGAATGCCTTGGGTTCTAAAGAGGGGTGAATTTTATACTTTGGCAAATTCTTTAGTTCACCCTACCGAGTACCTACCGAGATTTCAATACGGAACATCAAAAACGCATCCATTGGAGACTTTTCCCATTTCCGATAGTCCTAATTTTGAGTGAGTTTTTATTTATTAATTAATCAACACTATCTTGCGATAAGCAAATTATCAGTGTGTGAAAAAATAAAACACAAAACGTAGGTATTTCTAACGCTTATTTATCGCGTAGAATTTTATCCGCGCTAGATAAAATGGCGATAAATCATCTGGCGTTCGGTTTCGACGCGCGTCCTCTGCATAACCTTGAGAGAAAATATTTTACGAGCCACGTTTTCCCGCCCAAATAACTCGGGGTGTACCCATAATACCTTCGCCACACTTGACGGTATATCTGAACTCCAGTTCAAGTAAATATCATACAGTACAGACGTCTCCAGGAAAGTGCCACTTCTGACGTTGAAAGTATATTTATAGCGGTTAATTTATAAAAATACACACGCGGCAAACATTTTCTGAAATACGCTCGGCTTCTAGATACTTTTGGAACAATAACTGCCGCACGCGCGGCAATATAAATATATATATCTCAGAATATTTTGAGTATGTCCAAATTTATCAGAACAGCTGGATTGTTGTCACAGGGACATCGATAATCAATTAATGTATATTATAGATGTCTCATAGAGACGAAACTGTATATTTTTTTTATTAAGGGAGAGTAGGTGTAGAAGACTTTATGAGTGTACATAGGACTTACGACCTATCGTACGGTTGGCTTAAGTGATCACGTTCGAATCAAACCTTTGTTTCCCCCAGAAATTTATTTTCAACTTAATCCTTAACCCGTGCAACGCCGGGTATGAACAGCTAGTAATAATTATTTAATTCAGTTGGTCCACAACATGTATACTTCCTTCATAAAGATTTCGAAATGTCCTTGAAGATTCTTCCGAAAATGGAATTATTTTCATCATCACCATTCTTCACAAACATCAATCATCTCCATTATCCTTTGCGAATTTAATGATAACATAAAAAAATACTTTCTTGATGACTGTGTAAAAAAATCTTTTCTTACTATGATTTTGGGATAAAATAAATAAATAATGAAAAAAAAATGGATGATAAATTGAGGAAAATCTCACCTCACCAATATACGGTTATCTTTTTGAGCTTGTATACATACAAAGTAGTAAGCAAAGTTAGTGTACTTATTTTTCGAATAACAGTAGTTGTTCTTCGAAAAATAAATACACATAAGTTTTGCAACTATTAATTTAATCAAATAAAATAAAAATTAATTTGTTTTCACCGCTTTAATAGAGAAAATATCAAGACGTTTCGAGAACAATGTTCTCATTTTCATTATAACTAGAATATTAGTTAATCTGAAGAGTATACTAGTTATCCTGAAGAGTATACTAGTTATCCTGATGAAGATGAGAGTATCGTTATCGAATCATGTTAATTTTTTATATCGTCAAGTGGTGAAAACAAAATAATTTTGATAACGATCTTTCGTTAGATTCCTGAATGATCTGTAGGCTAGTAGCGCATGCTTGTTTCTGGCAAGATTAACACGCATGTGATCAATATTGGTGAAAGTTTAACAATACTATGGTTGGGGTGTTATAGTGTTGTGAATATAGTAGTGTAGTGTTGGTCCTGACGAAGAGACGCGTATGTCTCGAAACCGGTAGACCTAAAATCTGGTAGTGGTTTTTACTAAGTTAACTAACAATCTGTTTTATTTATCAACACACATTACTACACATATTATTATTGATATTTTTGCAGACACTTTATTATCATTCAAAAAGTCACTCCTACACAACATCCATTTTCTTGAAAAGAACGTGAACCCATAGAACACATTAAATCAATTATTATTATTTTATTATTTTAAATAGAGATGCGAATACGGAGTACCTACGTGTCGCATCAATATTCTTACTATTCTCAAACTAAGCCAAATGCCTGTGCTATGAAACTTGCTGGTGTCCTGGAATGGGGCTCGAACCACCGACCACTAGATCACTAGGCGAGCATAGTGACCACCACGCCAACAAGCTACTCGTTGGTAGCGGTCAATTATTTATTTACATATTCTTACTACATTAATAATATATACGCACGTTAGAGCAGGCCCAAGACACTTGTAATTGGGATAGTGGGTTGAGTTTAGTATAATAATGTATTTATTTTTATCTATTTTGAACCCTGTATTATGTTAAATTAAAAAAAAAATTTAATAAAAACTTTTTACTAATTGTAAAGACAATTTGGTGGTAGGTACTGAAAATGCAAGAGTATAGAAATTTCGAATACAGTGTGCAAATATGTCACCCACTTCTGAGAGCCGAGGTTAGATTAGATTAGGATAGGATAATTGTTATTAAAGCATTATGACTGTTAGGGTGATAAATTTACACAAATGTGCCACTCTGTCCGACTTCCCTGGGCATTGTGAATAAACTTTGTAAGATGAGCTATTATTATCCAACGGGTCTATAAGTCTGCATTAGTTAGTCGAGTGTTAACACGCATTACATTGTGGATTACACGCACAATGTAAATATGTTTTCAAAAATAAACAAATCTCTCGCTTTGAGACGCGATGAGATCATCTTAATTCATAGATTTCTAATTCCACAGACCAGTGGTTCCCAAAGTTGGCAGGACCGCGACCCCCCACCAAAAAAAAATTAAAATTTCTCGGCCCACCTCCTGCCTCACATTTTCCCAATTCATATTGACTGTTCAATTAAGAAAAAAAGAAAAACGTCCAAATGTAATCGAAATTTTTGATTACAAAAAATATTAATAAATATGTGATATTTAAATGGAAAGGATGCGTTTGTTGCCTATTTCTCGTCATAAAAGCATTTGCGTCGACTTCAATTTGATACGTAAAATTTATCTGTATTTAGTCTTAATAGAAACCATGGCAGAAAATACCATAATTGACTACCTCATACATTGACATAAGTATGAGGTAGTCAAGGGGAGGAGGACTTTCATGGCTTCGTCAAACAAGCAGGGATAAGTGTCAGCAACTGAGAGCCAGAATTTGGCTAATTGCTTGCGATCAAAAGTATTTTTCAGCGACGTATCTTCTGATGAATCAATAAGCTCTTCACTTGCCTTTGTTGACTCGCTATGTTGTCTTTAAATGGACTTTAAATCCAGTTTATCCAGTTGAACTTTTTCATCTCTTCTTCGAAGTAGGCGTTAAAGTTATTTTTCAACTCTGTTAAATGAGTGAAAATTGCAGACACTACTTTTCTATAATAAACACGACACGAACCGGACGAGACGCGTTGCGCGGTGTTGTGACTGCGACCCACCTAATAACCGCTCGCGACCCACCAGTGGGTCGCGACCCATAGTTTGGGAAACACTGCCATAGGCAATTAATATTTTTAGCAGAATAAATTTATATTTATCGCTGCACTCGTTTTAGAGACTCGCCAGCTGCTCAGGGCGTTCGTTTAAAGCATAGATTTTTGCGTTCTCCACCAATCAAACGATCCGTTTCCGTAAAAATCTATGCTTTAAACGAACTTTCATTTTAATCCAACTTGAAACAATCGGCCCTACTCCGGACAATATTCTGAATAACGATACTGCGAGGATTGCAAGGACGTTTTCACTGCTGTCAGAAGTATTGTTAAGAATTTTTTAAATCTAGTTTCACAACATGTCACAAATGAATAATAATGGGCTAACAATTACGAATGAAACACTATTTTTGTTTTTTTTTCCCCTAGTTTATTTTTAAGTATATAACACAATATGTTTCGGAAGCCTCATTTCCTTCCTCAGGTGAGTTGAGAGTTGAGACTCAACTCAAGACTGTAATGCTCAAAAATAAACTATTGGAAAAAAAGTGTGTTTTATTTATAATTGTTAAAATGGATTTCCACAAAGTAAACACCTTCAATTATTTAGTAATCGGACTGTTTTTAATCGCAACGTATCTAACTGGGAGAAATCTTATTGCTTTTTAGCCATTTTCGACTACCGCAAGTCGTGCCTATGTGTTTTTTTGTCCTGTATACAAATCTACATCCTTTGACCTATGTAAAATAAATTTTGAATAGGTAGTTACTCTTTGGGATAGGTAGTTACTCTTTGGACTGTATGTCTGCAAAACGTAGGCACGTCCTCCGATAAAAATGCGTATTGTATTAAATGCCGTGCGTTATAACTATTTCCCAATGGCAGGCACTCTAGGATTCTCACAAAAATATATCCATCCCATCACCTCACCTTGCCCCTACCTGGACCAAATTTTGCAATCCAGTCAAAAAGACTGTTAATTAAAATGAGCATTTTACTTATTTATTTCAAATTACATAAATCTTAATTTGAATCGCGGGCTCTGTAATTCACGCCCTCAAAATCCTGGAATCTAAAATTATACTAACCTAACCAAAATGTAGAAACTCTCAGTTATAGTTATTATCTTAATTAAATTAGCGTCACTTTTTCCTAACCGCTACTGAACACTGAATTTCTCTGCACCACGAGAAAACGAATATGTTTAAAATATATACATATCTTGTTGTTATCGTCCGGAAATGACATCTTCAAACTGTCGGGTACTACCTACCAAAGACCTCGGTTCGTTTCATTTATTTCCGTGAAAACCCATGTCTTATCTTCGAACACTGCACCCTTCAAATGCAACGCACAAATAATATGCAAAAGACATGTGCTTAGTCGAATAATGAATGTAATAAAATGATTTCCTATTTGTATATTTTTTATTTAGTTGTAGAAAAATTTTACATCTAGTGCATAAACTTGGTAAAAAGATAAAATAACCTAAGATCATGATCGTATGTATAATAAACTTATACTTCAAATATTGAGCACTTTAACCTACGAAAAGTAGTGAGACTAGTTAGGTTAGACTTCCTTCACATTTACTGGCAGTTCATTTAACAATTGGAAACCTTTATAGCATAAACTATTTTGCATTCCTGTCAGTATTGTTTGTGGAAATCCTACCTACAGACTTCTTAAAGGATATGTTTGGACCTTAAAATAAAATTTCATATTGTTATTCATATATGATGGAACTAATCGGTTTTCGATTTTGTATGTCAAGATTAGGACATTTTGTCAGCTTTACAATAAGGCTAATTTTTGTATATCTATTACATTTTAAAATAGTCCTCATAGCTCTGCAGTGAATTTTTTCTTCTCAGTTTCATTTCCCAAAAATAATATTATTGAACGGTAATTGATATGCGGAATAATTGCGAGGTTTTTAGGTTAAGTTTCTTTCTTGTTATAGGTACCTACTTCTTATGGAAGAAACTAACTCGTATCTAAATATAAGTAGGTAGGTACATATATTATGGTACCTACTGGTATGACTCCCATAGTCCACAATATACGCTGATTGCATAGTATTCATATTCAAATCAAGGACAAGCCCTAGAAATCTACGGATTTGGAATTAGCAGGAGTTAAACCGAATACTCTGGTTCTAACCGGGAGTTAGGTACAATCAAATATCTGAGTTCCTTGATAACCTCTAAAACTGAAATTAAAACTGATGTCACTCATAAAATGCAAACTGCATGACAAAAATGGCGCTTACTTATTGGCTAACTTTCGATACAAAAATACCTACCTAAACTAATGATCGAATATACCGGTGGGTATTAAAAAGAATTTTAGTTTTATCACCGCACGATCTAATATTACGTTTCGGTATTTTGTGTAAGGAAACAAACATATTTTTAAAATAAACTTCTATAACGCTTCAATTTATACTGAAATGTCGCCCCCAAGCACCTACTAGGTCTATAGCAAAGTCCCTCACGGTTCAAAGAATCACTGAAAATGTACTAATCGGAAGACGCACCGACATTTCTTCACTTTAATCTTTCTGGTACTTTGTGGGACGAACATTTCTCCGTTTTTTAATAACGTTTATAAATCTAAAAAGTATATAATGATACATTTTTGAATGCATAATATTATGGAAAACAGGCAATTAAGAAGCCTCAACAACCGTCGAGCTTGCATGCGAAGATGTATGAATGCAGATGAGGCAAAAGTTGTATGTCAGGACAGAAGAGTGTGGCGCTCTGTCCTCTCTGCCTACCCCCACGGGGAAACGGCGTGATGGTAAGTTAGTTTGTTAGTAATTTAAGTTTTTTATAGAGATCCAATCATAGGAGTGTTTGCTTAAAGACGAAAAATATTATTTTCCTTTAAATCACGCTATTTTTAGAAAATCAATTTGGTATTGACGAAAAGCTGCCACAATTTCCGGTATACCCAAGGTTTTATGAAAAAAGTTTTAATTTAAAATGTGTAGGTAAGTATGTGTGATCATTAAAAAACGTTCAGGTTTTGAAAAGGGAAGAATTGGATTGAATTTCGATTGTTTTTAATATGCTTCACTTCTTATCGATAGATCAATGTTACAAACATTGCAATTTTCTATTTCAAGTACAATGATAAAATTTAAGCGATGTAGGTAAATGTGGCCCACGTCAATAGAAATGGCCTCAATGAAGTACTGAATAACTTATTTGGCGCCCGGCGCCGCTGGCGTGTGAAGTAATCGTAACATTTTGTTCAAACTGAACAAAAAATACGCATTACAGTTTTCATCTCTCCATAAAGTAACATTTTTATTTAAGTACTTATTTCACTTGTACCCGATAATACAGATCGTAGATGTTGTAGAAAGGACAAATCGTACAAAGTAACGAACGTACCTACCTACATAAATTCACCCTGCCATCCAGATCGTAGATGTCATAGAAAGGACGAATCGTACACAGCGTCCCGCGCAAACCCACCCTGCGGGTCACTGACATTTCTTATTGAAGCGCCAAATTGTTTTCAGGCCTTCGTAAGATCAACACAAGGTAACCTTAATCCATCCAAATAATTTGTAACTTACAAATGAAGACTTTAATTAGAAGTATGCGAAGAAAACCGCAGTTAAAACCGCAGTAAATTATTTATTTACTGTTTTGTTTCGTTCGCTCTGTTCGTGTAGCCTATATTTATACGAATTGTCAACATACAAGGTATGTCTTCAAATGATATTAAATCATTGAGAATTGAGTACTACAGCCACAAAAATAATAACGAATACATGTGAGTAATTATACATATTTACTAACATAAATTCTGTAACATTTTCCTTTGGTTCTATTGGATTCGATTGAATCGTGAGGATTTTTCAACCAGTTAAATAAACAAAAAAACTTTCTGAATTGCTGCATTATCGTAGACGCGGTATTAACTTTATTCTAAAACCAGAAACCTAACATTATATATTTTCGTGTAACATGATCAAACATGTGTAATTAGTGTACCTACAATTTAGCGAGCTATATTTATGTAAGCAGTAAAGCATTATTGTTTCGTTGGATTTTATTTCACTCACTCTGTCGAAATTTGAATGACATTCATGCAATGTCAAATATCGTTAATAAGATGATGAACAACTCGAGATATTATTTTTGAACGAATTTTCTGAAACACTTATTTAGATCAATAAAAGCTGAAGAGACCAGATTAATTAAATTGATAATAATTAATATTCCCGAGTTATACGCAATGATTAAGATTTTTACGAGCTTTTTAAAAATGTACTATCATGAATGCAATGCAATAAACCAACAGCGTATTTTTATTATCAAAAATGCCCTATTTTTAATCGCCTTTTTTCTAAAAGTCTGTACAAAAATTAATTAAATAACATTACGTAGAAAAATAACAGCTAAATATTATTACCTATTTTATTGCGTGTTCAAAATTCAGTGATATCAATCATTGTGTTTAAATAAAAAAATGCCGGTAATATAAAAAAAGGTTTAAGATTAAAACTGGTTTAATTTAAAAATAAGATTTATTTACAAGCATTATTACAAATATTAAATAGAAAATTCGACTTCTTTAATATAAGTCGCATAATTTATATAAGATTGGATGGTTAAAAATATTTCTAGCAGATTTCCGATCTAAATATTGACTTATTAACGAAAATATTGTCGTTACAACCAGTAAACATTCTAGAATTATTAATTATTAAATTGCCATTTATAAATAATTCCCCAAAATGAGTAAGTAAACTTAAGAAAGATTGGTGTTTAGTTTACTACAAAAAGTAGAGTTTTTTAAAAACTTTAGAATAATTCAGTGTAAACATTGGCTTCAGAGGAAAGTCACCCCTAGCGAAGCTTCCCACCCCCGCGCTACAAAGGTCAACAAAGGACAAACCTAAACCGACTTTTCCCGTCATTTAATTCGCAAATTTGTACAAGTTTGTACATTTAAACGACAACACTTCTCGTAAAAATGATAACTGAGTGCACTTTTTCAGTAATTTGATGCAAGTATTCCTTAATATTACGTATTTTCATAGAAACAGGTGGTTAGGAATCATTTAAGTTATTTGACAACTGTCATATTCAATCAATTTTCCAACTGGAAACAAATAGAATATCGAGTTATTAAGCTTAAGTTTATTTCCCAACCTCGGCAAACAAATCGAGTCAATGTTTAATTCAAGCATTCGAAGTTTTCATGAATTCCTTGAATATTTAAATTGTAAAAAAAAAACATATTTTTTACGCTCGTAAATTAAAAATGTATCACTTACTTCCAAGTAAATTTCCTCTGGCTTTAACTTCGTCCATTTTATTTATTTTTCACTGATTAAACAATATTTCTAAGACCGAAATACAGAACCCGGTCAGACGCGCGCCGCTAGATATCCTCTGACTGACTGTTGTGAAAACCGCCAACCACGGGCTTTTCGCACAAGTTTACCTATACATAGCGAGATAGGTATGTATGTATATAACGATTACCGTAAACCCGCACGTATTCCCTTTTCACGTAATTATTGTGAAAATGTTGAAATTCGCTGATATTGAAAACAGATCATCTGCGCATTAGTGCATAATTTTATTACCAGTGATTAATTAATTGTTTGAATAATTTGAAGAAAATATAAATTATTTCAGCATTTTCACGAGCTTTCCAAAATGAATAACGCCATCTGTGAAATTTTATGGGAATTTAAATCTAAAATGTAGTGTTCAAGGCGCGAAACATTATTAAGTTTAGCATTTGTTTACACAGATGTCTCTTGTCTTACTCATAATGCACATGGTTTCAAATCATTTGAAATATGGTCAAAAAAAATTGAAAATTATGCTACGCGTGTATTACTTATTAAGTTTAATAAAAGATAATAAAAATATGATGTCACTGCAATATATCTCTTCAATAATATGGTTAATTTTACCATTTAACCATTTGCGGCCATGTTTGTTTTTGAAATATGTCCATAAGACATGTTT
Organism: Agrypnia vestita; assembly: GCA_016648135.1. Taxonomy (NCBI): domain Eukaryota; kingdom Metazoa; phylum Arthropoda; class Insecta; order Trichoptera; family Phryganeidae; genus Agrypnia; species Agrypnia vestita. The sequence continues at coordinate 77,357 of JADDOH010007582.1, forward strand.
ATTTCGGATGTCTTCTGTTTACGTTTCGATTGTGATTTCAGATTTTCAGTACGCTTTTTGCCGCCGCGCCGTGTGGTCGCGGTCTCTTGTTGGTGTTTGACATTTCAAAAACCATCGGCTGCCGTCCATTCATAAACACTTAAATCAACATCAACACACTTGGAATGTATAGGTTTTACTTTCCTAGGTCGCTCGTAAAGATCTTCTGGTGAAAGTGTTCGCCGTTCCGTACGCGTTCACAGTGAAAACATCTTCGGTGTATTGGAAGTGGTAATACGTGTGATGATGACCACAAAATATCTGACAGACTACCCGTTCCACCGGTTCGTCTCTTTTGAAACATCATAAGTTTCACCCAGGCGCGTATTCAAATTGTACAAAATCGGGTCATTTTAGCTTCACCGAAGAATGCGCATTGTCAAGGCGCCTGCACTTGACATTCCGTCATGTGCTTTGTGAATATTCGTAAAAAACGAGTGTAGCTAATTTGTATTTTGCGAACGTAGATTAAACGACGAGTATTTGCTAAGCCGTTAGCAGTTACCGAAAGCAGTCTGTGATTATAGTTGTTTAGCTGAAATTAGGCGCAATGGCTCTCAACATCGAAAAGAAGAATGATTTTAATTTTATAATGAAATCTTTACTGGCTGGAGGTAAGTTCAATGAGATAAATTTGTATTATTATAAAATATCGATTGCAAATCTAATTTACTTACAAATGTAGGTATGGTTTTTCAACGTTTTTAAGTAAAAATAGGCCTTAAGGAATTATTGCTCGTGATGTATATATCAAATTTAATCCATTATACCAATTATTTCCGTAATTATTATATGCATTACACGCACAGATAACCTGGCATGCAAAATAAGCCAACGGAAGTGTAATTAGCGGGTTATTAATCTAGAGGCTAGATTTTATCAGAGACAATCTGTAGGTCTCTGAAATTTCTGCGGGGTAAAAATATTGATGAAGATTTAGAGAGGTCGAATAAATTCTAACGTTTTAGTTTAAAGTTTATTTAGAAATTCCGCAATATCGACGCCAGCCGTAATAAAATTTTATTTGTACCTAGGTAATTTACGGATTTTTCGGTAGATTTATCAGTTTCTATTTTCAATCTTATTTGTATGTACCTACCTACCGCAGATCTCTTATGACTTTTGAAAATAATAATTATTTTGAAAAATATTAAGGGTGCTTGAATGTCTAGATGTTTAGAACTAAAAACCCGGTTCGCGGCCAGTTGGTAGGTAGGTAGGTAGTAAGCACAGCAGAAGACTTCCCAGGATAGGAATAGGGACACGAAAAAAGTATCGATACTTTGGAGTATCGAGTACTTTACCTTTCGATACCGATGCTTTTACTCAATGAGTACTTTTTGGCAAGTATCGATACCTTTAAAAATTAAAAATCTGGCAATGTTTTTTTCCAGTGACCTTTTTTGCATATCGAAATATTTTTTTTCCCTGGTGACTTTTTTTTTGGTCGCCAAAAGCTACATTTTTAAAATTGATACTGATTTTTTCAATATATTTTTCCGACGACCTTTTTTTTTTGGTCATATATTTTCCTATGATATTTCGATATTTTTTTCCCGATGTACTCGACACTTTGAAGTATCGATACTTTTACGAGTACGACACTTTTTTTCGATACTAATGAGTATCGATACTTTCTATTCGATATCGTGTCCCTAGATAGGAATCGCTAGACTAGTAGTGTCTTATCACTAGACCGACAAGCGCTTCATTGATATACATATATTTAAAATTTGAAAAATAGAATTAAAAAAAATAGTACCTACTATTTCTGTTACTAATATTATATACACAGGTACCTTGACATTTTATTGTAGTTTCTAGATTATACCGATTAAAATCATGTTGATTCGCGTCAACCGGCTTATAAGATAATAAACAAATATATGTATTTTGTCACATGTCATATCGTTGCCCCTTCAATATGCATACTTACATTATAATATGCTTAGGTACCTACCGATTGGTAACCGCAGTCAGAAACGCCGGGGTACCTACCTTCAAAGAATTACCTACCTATACAGAAATTCAAAGAATATAATCCAATAGCGACTGAATAATGCAATCAAGTGTACGGATTGGTTGAAAGTGGAGCAGGATTCGGCCAAGTATACCAGCCGGAATTGCGGTAGGTACCTGCCGCCATTTCTACACGATTAGCAAGTACCTACCTACCTTGCAAGTATTACAAATTTAAAAATTACGCAAAGTTGCGTAGGTGCGTACCTAACTGCTAATTTTTGTCGGGGGTGGTGTGCCAAGGATTTTAAAGCGCAGATCTGCTCGAAAACTTTTGTACCCCTGTGTGCCGGAGCGCACATCTGCGCTCCCTAGATAGGTATGCAAATTCGACCTATTTTACCTGCGTTTATGGGTTTTTAAAGCTTATTCTTTGTTGTATCTCAAGTTTTTGAATGAATGAACGAGTTCTATTTGTCAAGTAACCTCATTTGCCGCGCAAACCGGACAAAAAATCAATCCAGATGTCGTCTTTCAATCGCGCATTAATTGTGTTATTTATCTGTTAAAAAAATGTGTTTTTCTTAAATAAAAAAGTGTTAAAATTAAGTATATTTATAAAATTGATATATTTAGAACGAAAATATTGAAATACATACAATATCTTTAGTGTTAATGCTTCCAAGGTTTTATTCGATAAACATGTGCGTACATTTCGGACAGTAAATTTCGTTACATATTTTCATAATTAATGAAAAAGTCATTATTGTACAAGTAATTATTGAAATATACGTAATTATTGAAGTCTGTTTATTGAGGAACCACAAACTGCAACGTCTTAGTAATTGTTGTTGATTTTTACACGAATATAACCATCACAAAAAAGTGTCTAAAAAACAGCAATCGTGCGCGAAATTGCGCGGCAGACAGGATATTTTCTGCGTTACGTACGACTGACACACGACCGGTTAATAGCAAATAAACACAGCAACGACTGGACATACTGAGAGACAGCAAACGAAACAATAGCGAGCAACTCATTCCGTTTGTTATGAAATTTGAGGGGAAAAAATTTAAATATCTAATGATGGAAATCAGTATGAAGTTAGAGACTTAACAATTCTTCACCAACAACTTTTCTTCACCAATCTGGTGAATAGATAACTGGTCTTGAGATATTCTTCAGTCCGAAAAGTTTAGCCCCAAGGCCAAGCTGCACACTACCAGGTAAGTACGTCTACATCGATAATCTTTGATAACAGCCATGATAAGAGAGTAGTAATACGCGGCGATTATCTGCCATTAAACATCGACTTTACTTTCCTTAATCGAACGCAACCGTAAGTGGATCTAAAATTTTTCCGTCTCGGCTACATATTTTCTTTTATGCACGTATTATTCGATCAGGACCGGACTGAAAAATTGCGTTGCTCGGCGCGAAATTTGGTCTTACATTATTTATTCGTACATTTTTAACCAACAACTTTCACAACTACATCTAATGATCTAAAAGCGTATCAAGTATTTTTTACGCATACGTGTAAACCCGTTTAAATTGCACATATTTCTTTTCCAAAAATATTGCATTGAATGCAATGTATTAATCATAGAATATTCACATCTATCTCAAATCATCCGCCATTGAAAACAATGCTACTAGATTTACGATAGATATAAAGATCGCGAGTGTTACTGTAGGTACCTACCTGCATGCAGGAAATAGCAGATTGTCTCTCCGAAATATATAAGTAAATATATTTATATATGAATATATGCGAAATCGAGGTCACGCGCTATTTCATGTCCCAAAATGCAGAACGGATATAATGAATAAGCACACCATAGCGCGTAGTGTGCAACTTCTAAATAAACAGCGATCGTGTCGATGTATTTGATGATAGCATTGAAAGCATCAAGCAGAGGATCGCCTCCATATAGGTACTCACTCCAAGACTTACTTGCATTGTAAATGGAGCAATCCGTAATGCAAAAAAAATAAAATAATAATAATGCCAACTTATACAATCCAATTTTCGACGACGGGATTGTTGAAGGAGAGATCGACTGGGAATTGCTTCGCAAATATATAGGTGTAGCCGTCGACATGTTTCAGCAATCAATTCTGTCCTCGAAAAGACCATTGTGTAAGTTGGCACTAAGGTACCGCCTATTTGAATCATGTATACTGCTAGTGATGATGTCATCATGGAGTAGAGACGATGGCCCTTGCAAAGAAAAGTGTAGAAAAGCTCAAATGCACGCAACGATCCACGGAGAGATCCACGCTTGTTATAAGCCTAAGAGATAGTATTAGAGTGGTGGATATCGTGGATCGTGTAGCAAAGCTAAAATGACAATCTTTGCCAGGGCATGTTGCAAGGCAGGATGCTACAAGTTGGCCTCCCAGAGTTCTGAAGTGGAGAACTTGGGAAAATAAAAGAGGCGTCGGAAGACCTCAGAAGAGATGGTCGGACGATAAAGCTGCTGTGGAGGGGAAGAAATGGGTACAACCAGTAAACAACAAGGAAAGATGGAAGAGGCCTATATCCATATATGAAGGAGAAGGGACGGAATAAAAAAGCAAAACTATTTATTTGTCTGTCACGAGTGGGGGCCTCGCTACAAGCGGGACTTGGTGCAGCTGGACCCCCGTGCTCCAGCCTCGGACCGGCCCTGCATCTCGCGACTATCTGCGTGTCCGATGCTCCACAGCCGACCCAGAAGAGATTAGAAATCTCGAGCTCCAGTCTCTCGCAACTCGCGCGTGTAATGTAATACGCGCTTCTCCATAATTCTCCACTTCAAAGCGTTATACTTAGCACACAAGTGCGAATGGCTGCTTGAGAAGCGAGCTGCGGATAGAAAATCTGTGTCTTGATGTAGCCAGATCGTCTGACAGACGAAGCAGAATAATCGGCAGGTCACTCTGTCATTGTGAAACCTGCCGATTTCACTGCGGGACGTGGAGATCTCCAGATTTCTTACGCAGGATTTTTGTGTCGATTTTATGTTTTTTATTTATTAACTAGCTGTGCCCGCGCAGCTTCGCGGGCTTAGATTTTTAGTACACTGTTTGGATCGTCATAAAACTTTCGCGAACCTCCTAGAACATTCTCCTTCGAAAACTTTCAAGAAATTTATCGATTGTACAGGAACCTTCTAGACACATCGACACATTCCGCCACTCAGTTTAGAACCTTATAGAACTTTCCGAAATTTTCTAGAAGCTTCTCCTTCCAGAACTTCTAGAGCAGGTTTCTCCGGAACCTTCTAGACTCACCGACACAGTCGGCGCGCCTATTTTGAAACAATCTGAAGCATTTGCGGCCTTCCCATAACAAAACAATGTGCTAGAATGCACATTTTCATCACCCACGCACAGCCACGCCCACCAAACTCGTATATTTTCGATGTGACACCAAGGGCTATCCACCATCATAACCACCGGTGGGTGGTTGTTGCTGGTTGTGGAGAAAACTTGGCGGGTAGGGAAACACGGGTTTCTGTATATAATATATATATTTATTATGTCTCTATCTTAATATTATTTTCTTTTGTTAGACTTTTCTCCACATTTCTGATAACTTTGCTATGCCTCTTTCGTAAAAATCAGGTTTCTAATGCATTTACTCGGAAGCTTCTTTATACAAATATCTTTTAAAAACATATAAAAATATTACAACATAATAGAAAATATTAAACAGCTTTAACTTTATGCTAGGATATAATTGTTAATTTCAAAAATATAAAAAACTTCGTACAAACCACAATACATCGATACATTTTTTTTAAATTATTAACTTCTATAATACGCTAAATATCCAATCGTTGTTCATCTCATGTTACTTTTTGTAATTTTTAAATGACATAGTTGCGCGTTATCACGTTGAAAAGCGCCTTGTTACTTTAAAGCAGGTAATTTTTTTTATAATTTCTTCGTTCAAGCGGTCCAGTTGACCGCAATAACACTGCCGTTGTTACACCAGGATGTGAGTGTTTCAAATCAAACTGAAATGTAATCTTTCACTTTCACAATCGAACCTCCTGCTGCTAGAGCTGGTTTGGTGGTCGGTTTTCAACACCCCGGAATTACGTAATAGGTGGGACCGGGAAGCGCGTAAGTCGAAATTACGTATGTCGGGGTGGGGTACCTACAGGATCCTAAATATCGTTTCAGGTACATATGTATATTTAAGAAAATTCTTAACCCTTTATCACTGTAAGCTCTTTATTACTTAGAAAACAACATATTACAAAAGTTTATTGTATATAAGACTCCTAATAGACAAATTAGCAAATGAAATAGGTAGATACTGCATACGTGTATGAGCACCTATATTCACCATTTAATTGTGTATCAAACAAATAAAAAATATTTATTTGAAGTAGATCGTTTCATGAATTCGAGGTAGGTCGTTTGACGACTCAGATTTTTCTTCTCGCGTAAAATTTCTTCCTAACAAGAAATCGCGCCCACTAAACTAATTTCGATGAAGTGGTTTCGCGGTGGCTGGGCCAAAGATATGGAATAAACTACCGAATAAACTGAGACAAACAGACAGCTTACCACGGTTCAAAAAACACACTAATGATCAGTTTGTTATATCATTGCTAATGATGCACTTATTTAAACAATCATATAACCACCTACAGAATCAGACAACACTACCTAATGTTTTCCACTCCTAGGATGCACTCCGCGAAAATACCCAATTCTTACTGGCACTCTCAAGTACAGTTTTAACCGTTACTAGCTGTGCCCGCGCGGCTTCCCACGTAGATTTTTAGAACACTGTTTGGATCGTCATAGAACTTTCGCGAACCTTCTAGAACATTCTTTTTCCAGAACTTTCAAGAAATTCGAATGTACAGGAACTATCTAGACACACCGACACATTCCGCCACTCAGTTTAGAACCTTATAGAACTTTCGGGAATTTTCTAGAACCTTCTCCTTCCAGAACTTTTTAGCAGGTTTTCCGGAACCTTCTAGACTCACCGACACAGTGGGCGCGCCTATTTTGAAACAATCTGAAGCATTTGCGGCTTTACCATAACAAAACAATGTGCTAGACAGCACATTTTCGTCACCCACTCCCACCCACGCACAGCCACCCCCACCAAACTGGCACATTTTTGATGTGACACCAAGGGCTGCCTACCACCATAACCACCAGTAGGTGGTAGTGTCTGGTTGTGAAGAAAACTTGGCGGATAGGTAAACACGGGTTTCTTTATATATATATATTGATTTCCATTTTATCTATATTTATAATATCTATATATCTATATATATATATATTAATATATATTATCTATAGATATACTATATATAGTATATATATCTATATATAATATATATATATTGATTTCCATTTTTTTCATGTCATCTAGTGTGTAAGTCATAGTAAATAAGTTTTTTTAGCCAGTAAATTATTTTGTACTATATTTTTTTTGTATGAAGCATTGGGGTGAGAACTCACGAAAACGGCGCTACGTTATTATTATTATTAAATCGTCTGTTTCATATTTTGTCTCAGGCCAGCGCCACACTGCGCGGATCTTCAATCGCGTCGAATCGGCAAAGCAAACGGATCTGCCGATCGTCCGCGCAGTGTGTTTGATAAGCGCATATTATGTGGAGTGTGGCGCCAGCTTTACTTTCATTAGAATCAATTTATTCCAAAATACGAATTCAATTTCCATCAGAGCCATCACCCTCAGCTAGTTTTGCAAGCTTTTCCGGTGGTATCGGCTCGAAATCTTCATCTTCAACGCGATTTTGTTGCCTCATTTCCAATTCTCAGAAATGTTCATGCGGGTTTTTCCAGTCGCAGGTGATGTCTACATTCAGTTGTTGTATCCATTGTACTTGTCCCACACCTTTGTAATATCTTAATGCCCTGCACACTTGACGAACGTCCTAAATTGGCCAATTTTTTTGAATACTTAAGGATAGAAATGTTCGTTGAAAATCGTCATCGTGAAAACAACATTGTTTTCAGATTTACACAATATTTATGATTTGAACTAGTAACGTATAGATTTATTTCTAATTTTGAAGAAATAAATTCGTGGTGGAATTTAATGATGTAATTCGACTTATTTTTTCTTCGACTTTTTTCCGCTGTTTATTGTTTTGATACTACCAGTTTCGGCCTATCACGGCCATCTTCAGACTCGTACATTATTCTCTTAAACATTAAACACTCAGGCCCGAATTCGTCAATACTAGTGATTTTAAGGTTAAGGTACGCCTTAAAAGCGTAATTTTCAGTACAAAATAACACTTTTAAGGCGTACCTTAAACATTAAATTATCTAAGTATTGACTCTGAATTCTGGCCTCATACTACATAAACTTTATACAGGGAATCTTATAGCTAGTATCAAAAAGTTCGGAGGAGTCTTCCTCATTTAATTTTGAATAGAAAATGTTTTTTACACATTGGGTGAAATAAGCGGCGTCAAATTTTGCATTATTTGAAAAAATATTTCTAACTTATCTTCTCTCATGTAGACTCTCATGAAAGTAATTTATATCGAATAATTTTTTCTAAATAATATTTTTATAATACTGTATTTGACCCACCGCTGGATGAAGGCCTCCGTAGATACCCTGGTTTACATTCGCCCAGCGATTTTCTGTCCTCGTTGCCTTTTTGTTGTTGCCATTTCATTGTCTTGTCGCATACAAAAGCACAACCACACCACAAATGCATTTATTATAGTATGGCTAGCTCAGGGCTTACCTTCTCCTACTTTAAATATGTTCTTTTAATCTGACTCAGTAAATATAAGCAAAATTTTGCGCATATCATGCAGGTGGATGAGATGATTCTCTAGTCTAGCTATACAGTATATAGAGAGACAATGTATCCGCGATCTCCGGAGATTACTTTCATCGCGGTCTGATTAACGCCATTAAGGGGAAATACCCACCTAGACATTTCGAAAAAATCGTTTTTTAAATTTATGCATTTTCTTAAAGCTTGAGGTCCTAGAATGTCTGGTGAAAATTTCAAGCAAAAATTCAAAAAAATAACAAAGTTATAGCTGATAATAGTGGCGTTTCTTTGTTGATTACGCGCCGCGCTACACGCAGCATACATGCCAGTCGGGCTCTTTCTTAATAAAAACGTAAGATCTGTTTCTATTATGTTTGTGAAGAGTGCTCGATGATATGGGAATTCTAAGCAAGGTTTATATTATGGACCTGGAATCGATGATTTATGTAAGTTGAAAAATTTCGCAGTTTATTCATTGCGTAATTTTCAAACGCGTTATACTCGAAACCATGTTTTGAAAATCGGTGACCAAAATATCTAGTCAACCACTGAACGGATCAGCTTGAAATTTCTAGTGGTTCTTTCCTTCCTGGGTTTCAATCCGTGGGATTGGTTTGTAGCAAAGCACATCTCCTTCTCCATTCTGCTCGGTCTCCGGCGATCCTTTTCAGTTCTGTGTAGGAGGCACAATTCACATCTTGGCACACTTGCTCAAGATATTCACGGCGAGGGCGCCCTCTGGCAATCTTTCCCTCCAGTATACGTAATTTTGAACAGATTTTCATGGCGTAAAATATGCCTCATTCATTTTGCACGCCTTTTCAAAATGGCATTCATCATGTGCCTGGTTTCATCGATCCTGCTGAGAACCTCTTCATTCGTAATGTGGTCTCTCCAGGAAATTCCTAGGGCACGTCTGTAGGTCCACATCTCGAAGGCTTCTAATCGGGTTTTTTCTCTGTCGCCAATGCACCTCTAGTGGTTATTCTATACATAATTATCTAGTATTTGTCGTAGGATTTTTCTTTAAGTGACTTTTTTTTATCGCCATAATAAAGCCAAATTTTTTCCTAAAAAACGCTATTTTAAATTCAAACGCCCGCCATTTTGTCAAAAATCTATATTTTTAAAAACCCCTACGTCAAAAACAAAATTTTAGCATCAATTTTGATAAAAAAAAAATTCCTGATGATTACAGATGAAATGGGAGTGGTCACCGCGGAGGACCTTTTTTTTGGGCAGTCGACAGAACCCAAGAATTTTCCGCCAATGTTGAATATTTTCTGATTTTTTTTTTTACATAATTTTAAAAGTATGTTGTTACTTTCATGTAGAAATGATACCAATAATTCATATGTTATAGGTTTTCTTTTAAAAAAATCCCAAAAATTATTCGCGCTTCGTAGGCAGGTATTCCCCCTTAATCGATTATTCTTCTCTGCGGAATCAGGCCCGTTTGTTTCAAGCTGGATCAAAGTATGCGTTCCTTTAGAGCATAGATTTTTGCGTTCTCCACCAATCGGGCGATCCGTTTTCGTAAATATGTATGCTTTAAACGAACGCTTACTTTAATCCAACTTGAAACAACCGGCCTTCCTCCGGGCTTTGACTCTTGTGTTGTTGCTCTTCGTTTTACTTACTCAGGTGTACGTTCGTAAAATAACACCTTCGGTACCTGCTAACCAGGATCCGCGGATCGAACACACGAGTACACAGTGGTGCGAACTTTAGATCGGCTGAACTGTGCGGCTGTTTTTTTAGACTTGTGCTATTTTACGCAATCTGCATCATTTGGCTCTGTAGGCCATTCGGGTCCATGGCTAGCTGCATATCGAGCCAGATCTCTCTAGCTTAAATCCTGCAGTCTGTTTATATCATTTTTTATTACCCTAACCCCCTATCCCAGCCTATTGGTCGAATTTCGCCACCGTTTCAGAGAACTCCTAGAGTTCTAGTTCTCATCATGTGGCTAGCCTACATCAATCTCCTCCAAGTCACAACTGGCACTATATAGAACCCTTTTAAAATGTTCGTAGGTATCTGAGTCAATGCGAATACGCCTTCGGTTGTTGACCATAACAACTGACCCAAGTATTCTCCGGAGAACTTCGTTGATCTTTTTTTAATTGTTTCTCCGTAAGGCCCCGAGGTTTCTTGTAATACCGACTTCACGTCACGTCGAAAATTAAGTGGCTTTTCACTTCTAAATCTCATCAAGACGTTTTTTTCGGTACGTTGGCTTACAAACTTTAAAACAATGGAGGGTTATGAAATAAACATTTATTCTATTCGAATATTTCCTGGCTACCCCCAATTTCTCAATATTCTCGGATAATTGATTGGCTGGTGGCGTCGTTTTATTTACTTTTATATAGAAAACAGGGATGAATTCAGCAAGCACATACAACACATATCTTCTCTGAAATGGTTTGTATAATGTGTTTATCTTCGGCCTGCAGACAGGCCAGTTAATAAATTGCTAGTATCAATAAGGGCAAACACGACTGATCGCGACCATGGGACAGTGTTGCAGTGTTAATAATAGTAAATATCACTGAAAGTCAATTTGATAGCCAATTCTAAAAGCGCGGGGTTGTGGCGATCATTTTTCATGAAATAACAACTTAACATAAGCACTATCGTGTTATTATGTCTGAAGCGACTTGATAGATAGACTGTACTTATGTAAAAAGATATTTTAAATGTTAAGACAGTAGTCAGCCAGCTAATGCTTGATTTATAATTTACCGGACTGTTTTAAAAATACTCAATAAATTACAGCGCTTAAGTACAACATACAGGTTAAAAAATAGTTTATCCGATAATTTATATAACTCATCAGGCATTAAAGCACTAGTGTGATATGAAGCATCTTATAATCTTATAATATGAATGCGCTGCAAATGGTGTAAGTATTGTACATGTTTCCATTGCTAGCTTAAAAACATGTCAAAATCGTATAAAGTAGCAAGAAGTACAGATTGCTTTTAAATACATGCAGATAATATTTAATGTGTAGAAATATTATACACATAATATAAACATGGTCTCTTATAAAAATAATGTATTTAATATTCATCCACATCCATCATATAATATACATATACATATGTGTTTTAAAATTGTCTGTAAATCTCACCATATTTTTTTTTGTTACTGGTGAATCTAGCTGTCAAATTGGCGCAATGATGTACCGGCACATGCGCGGTATATGTCAAATATGGGACGAAATATGGAAGTACATATTTACGTTGTCCCTTTAAAGCTACTTTTCGTTTGAAAAATGTTATATTCCAATTTGAATCAAGTCGCATTCTTTGTATTAACGGAAGCACGTGATATACCGGTTAACTATCATATTCATGTCTTTCAGATTAGAATGTCGTATTTCGGACATCGTTTATCTTTATTTTATATTTTCCAGAGCATTCGAAACAAATATTTCATTATAGGAAAATTATAAATGTCCACAAAAATTATAAATGGTTATTGCATGTGTTTAATACATATCACAGCAACAATCAAAAATGCAAAATTAGTATATCGACTTTGTGCGACATTCCATTAATGTTTTACAATGAAATTGTATTTAATAGATATTTCTTTAAATTTAGTCCTAAAATATCCTTTTTAAAATGTGTTATGAGAAATACGAAAAAAGAAAATGTTCAGAATTAGAAGAAAAAGCGCTTTGAATATCATATGAATACTTTGAATATGATATGAATACTGGACGATGTTTTTTAAAATGATTATTTGGCAAAGAGTGTTAATTTGACAATTAACATCTGATAAATTAACTTGAAATACATAAATATTAATACATTTGAAAGCATGTTTGTGTGTTTTAGAAGAAACTGATCAATATATTATTTTTAAAATTCCGCTCTGGCTTATTAATCGGTTTTAAATACTTCGTCTTAATTATATCTAAACTAATCAAAAAAGTAAAGTAAAAAATCACGGGACATAATAATTAACAACGACCCTTACTTGTGGCCTAGCCCACAAGTTGTAATTCCAGCAAATTACGGTCGTTACGGACAGACCGCCCTCAAGACCTTCAGACCTATCCGAGTAGTAGCTATCACAGGCCGCGAAGCGACCGCCATAGCGGACAGCATGGCCTTGCAGCTAGCAGACACTGCGCGGTGACCACCATTGGCTGCGAATCGCCCACCACAGCCGCCCATTGGGCCGGCTATTGGCATAATATACCATCTGCAACAGCCGATTATAGACACCAATTGTTGACATCAAGGAGTATAAAATTGCACAAAGATTAATCAAAACCCTTTCAGACGACGGGATTGGGTCACAGCGGAAATATGTCTCTCCTCACGTTTATTTAAGATAAATTTATAATGCGATATTTATTCTTGCATAATTAAAATCCCCAGTGACGAAAAAGTACTTTTTACAATAGACGTTGTTTAAAAAAATCTATACCTTACGGTAATAAAGCGCGACTTATTTACTATAAATAAAACATTATACTTAAAGAATGTTAAGTTTGTTTTACAGACCTGTATTTGGTGGTCTATGCACGTACAATCTTCGTATTTCGTAATCAAGTAATGCGTTCTAATTTTTTGGTAATTGTGATTGGACGGTTATTACTTACTATTATTTCGAGACTCGCCGCACGTTAGAGGTCGCCGTCCGACCAATTCGCATAGCGGACCAGGCGGAACCACGCGCGGATGGCAGCGCGCCAAGGAAGATTTCCTCGTGCTGCCGACTTCCGGCGGTGAGCACCAGACGACCTCTTCGCTCTCGCTTCTTATCTGGTCCACGGACAAGGGCGCGCCAATACTGCAGCTGCCGACGATCTCACCTACCTGTTTCTTCGTACATTCCTTACACTTATATAATATCTGCTGTGAAAAGATACCTTCGTGAGTAACTGCCCCTTTGAACCGTCCGTTATTTATATTTTTATGTAAACCTGTATATATATATTTTTTTATTTTTTTTATTTATTTATTTATTTAACGCCCTTATGGGCTTTTACAATATATAGAATAATTTTTTTAAAAAATAACATAAGACAGTTAAAATAATAATACAGTTAAAAGTTACAATAATAATAGTTAAAAGGTAATAATAATAATACAGAAAAACATAAGAAAAACATAAAAACATAAGATAAAATAATAATAAAGTTAAAGGTACAAATAATAATAGTTAAAGGTGAAATAGAAAGATTTATTGTCCATTTCCATTTCGTTGGGATGTAAACAATTGTATCAGCTTTGTCCTATAAACAGTTATACTATCAGCAAAAATGTCAGCCGCCTCTGCATGCTCATTCCCTAATGAGTGTAATCTGGGAATTACAGAGTTTGGTAATGCATTAGTTCTGACATTTCCACTATAATAGAACAATGCACTGTGTCTTGATGACCTCGATGGAGCGTATATACGTATATGTATACATATTTTTTATTACATTTTTAATTTTTCGTGATATATATTTATTTTGTTATTGTGTCTTTTATAATCTGTTTTATTTTGCTTTACTTATATTTATGCTTTGTTATTTTCGAATATTTTATGATACTTCTGATGTTTCATATTTATGCTTTGTGATTTTCTTTTCCTTGTATTTCTCTGCGTTTGGTTATATTTTGTTATTTACTTGTGATTTTATTTTTATGTATTACTATTTTCTTTAATAAATTGTTTTCATAACGTACCCCAGAGACAGTGAAGTGGTTAGTGCAGTTTCCTCGCCGCGTCGCACGAGTGCCGTCAGCGTCCTCAGCGGCGTAGCGAGGAAACAGCTTTAAATTAAAACACTGGATGTTGAAAATGCAGGGCCGATACGGGAGATTTTGCTCGTAGAACGGCCCTGGTTCTGTGGTGGGTCCCACTTCACTGGTCCTTAGAACCTCGTGAATAAGTTGGCGCAAAAGTTGTTGACTTTTATTTCTAGTGTAAAATATGCATAAGATTTAATTTTTGCAACATAGTAAGTAAAACAGCCAAATGATACCTATGATTAATACGAAACGGCCAAATGATACCTATGATAGATACGAAACAGTCAAATGATAGATAGTGTTGTAAATATTATTGATCGTTGTATTTTGCTGAAAATTTAGTGGAAAAAAATTATGTAATTACCAATGTTTTTAGGTTTTCACGGCCGTTCTGAAGCTTTTGGTTTGTGTTTTCTTGGGTAATAAGCCGTGTTTTTACGAACTTTCCGGTCGATGTTTCGGATCCCATTTCAGGGACCATTATCAGGGTTGATGGTGAACCCTGGTCACACTACAACATAAAAGCGAGCACCGCACAGCTTTGTCAAATGAGGAAATTGCAGAAACCGTCAGTGACACTATGAAAATTAGTGTATTTTTGCTTAAACGGCTGTGTGGTGCAAGTTTTATAAATCGTTTGTATCGACAGAACGTAAGAAAAGTTATTAAAAATGATAATATGAAAATAAACACGATTAATTACGTAATTAATTATAATGATTTAACGATAAATTTATGATATAATGAGTTTTATTGACAAACTATTATGTTAAAACGCTTTAAAATCTGAGGTTTAAAAATATGTCCGCGATATCGACCCAACAACGTTTTGGTTCAGAACCGTAAGTAACCGATAAGTAACCGATAACCGATGGTGGGTCCGAGAATAATCCGACGTTTTCGATTCTCAAAAGTTGATGAAATTTTAATACGGAATAGATTAACTCTACCCAGAACAGATTGTGTTATCGGTCGCTGATGGACTAGCCACATGCCTGTATGCCGAAAGCTTTAAATAATTGAAGACCCCATTGCAACAAGTTGTTCACTGACATTCAAGTCATTTTGAGATAATTACACATTCGCGTTACGCCTTTGAAAAATATGTTTTATTGCTAATTCAAGAATATTTTTTATTGATTTATGTCGCTAAAATATCAATCAAAATATCAATCATACCAATCATCGAGCATCCGCATAAATATTCAACAAACTTCTAGACACTGCACACACGTCACATACGTCACATTTTAACAAGATGGGAGATGCTGTCGTTCACAGTTGGCACCCTTGACCAACACCATTCTCAAAGACTGTAATCTGTGACCGAAGTGTGTATATGCACAAATTCTGATGAGACTAATAGAAGACCCCATGGCAAGAAGTTGTTAACTAACATTCAAGTCATTTTGAGATAATGAGACATTTGCATTTCGCCTTTGAAAAATATGTTTTATTGCTAATTCAAGATTAATTTTTATTCATTATTGTCACTAAAATATCAAAAAAATACTTACAAAGTAAAAAAAAAACGCATTTATGCACAAAAAATAAAAATATACTAATTTTCCCTAAAAAACGCAGTTAACAACCATGTTTTCGCCTCTGGAAATCATTTTTAATAGAATGACACCTTTTTAAAATTGGTAAAACACAAAACATCAAACAACCCTTCAAATGCTATCCGATTTTACCATCCATTATCCAAAATTATAAAATACCTGGCAGGTTAATTAATAATACAAAACATGGCATGTACCATTTAAAATTATTGTAAAATAATATATAAGTACTCTTCAAATAAAAACAAATATATGACAGTATTGCCCAAGTAAAATTTATATTAACCATAAATATTCCAATCAAATTAAAAGGCGTGTTAATGATGGCATGAACATGTTATTTATTGAAGATAACATGTTCTTCCCATTAGCAACTGATTTGGTTTTTATGAAAAAGTGTAGTTAACATGTTCATCCCTATGATTTGAACATGTTCTAATTATTTTTAATTTCTGAACTTGTTTCCAATGGAAAGAGCGTACAATATTTAGTTTAGACGGCTTATTAACTCATTTTTGACAAAAATGTTAGTTAACAACTTTTTGCCGTGGGGTCTTCAATTAACATTATACATGATTAATCTTGCGCAACAGAGTAGTCTCGAGGACTGTAGGTATTGTACTTTATTGTTTACCAACAGATACGAGATCACTGACCGCGATAGCGCACGAAGTACTCGCGTATCTGGCGTGCTGTAGTGTAGGGCCTGGTGACCCGCGGTGGTGCAGGCCGCGCGGGGCACGTACGCGTCTTCCGTGAGGAATGTCACGCGTCGCGGTGACCCACTTGGGATAGTTTGATGAAAGCGCCCCGGCCATCTGCAGACGTTGCGCCGCGCACCAAGCGTCATGCTCGAGGGCGGGCTGCGGAACTCCGAGAAAGTTGCCATCGTTTCACGTTTCCTCGCGAAAATTGCGTTAGACAATTTCGTAACACTTTTGCCCTCACTTTTACCTTGTACTTTTCCCACGCGGGCCCTTTACCATGTTAGCTTTACCCCAGGTTTACTAAATTGTCGTATACGAAGTATCTACCTGCATATTAATGGACTCCCACTCCTAGTCTTATTTTATTTTTATTTTATTTTATTTTCATTTATTGGTTTTCTTACAGCCATATAATTAATCAATCTTGAAAAAAAACAATAATTGATGTACAGAGTTTTGGGCCAATTACAAGAAAACACATATATACAATCGATAAAAAAATAAGAAAAAACATGTCCAATAGTGAGTTTGTGTGAGTGTGTGTATTTGTGTGTTTATTTATTTATTTATTTTGTTTTGGGAAAAGTTAACAGCAAAACAATCTTAAAGATTTTCCACTGAATTTAAAAATTTACTTTAACATACATTAATAGCGAATGGAGAGGGTGGAGGGGAATGTGGGACGGGAGTAGAAGGGAAGATATAATGTATAAATTAGTTTGGGTGCGGTAGTGTAGATATTGTTTGTTTTATGTTTCTTATTGTTGCGTTGAAAATGTCAATGTGGTGATAGTTTGTGTTAAATGAATTTGTGGATCTGTACATAAAGGAGTTTTGTTTTGTTACACTACACTAAGGCACGTCAAAAATTTGCATTTTTTAGTTAATACATTCAGAAATTTAATAATAAAAGCATTTAGCTAATTAGTGGTATGTGAGCATGCACAGTATTGACCTTCTTTAGCCCTTGCTTATTAGTGGCATCTGTGTACGCACATTGCTAGTAATAAGCATGTAGTGGCATGCTCAAAAATCAACCGCCGGTTGATTTATGAGCATGACAAAACATTACTTTTCGTGAATTATAGGAATCACGAATGTCTGTGTAATGAAACTTCATTAAAAGACGTGAATGATTCAAATCTTACAATAAAAATTATAAAAACTTAAATCAAAAGTGTGCGGATGGAAACTCGAGAACTGTTTTGATTTATTGGTTCACTTGAATTTCTTGTTTCAGTTTGCAAAATTTCCATTTTGAACAAGAACATCTCTATTCTATGACAAGAGTATGCCAGTAATAAGCATGTATGTTTGATTGTTAGTTTTGAGCATACTCATTCATGAGCATGCTAATAACGAGCAAGTGTGTACAGTTGTTAGAGTATGCTAATGAGTATGTTCAAAAATAAGCATGTGTATCAGTACCTTTAATGGTAGGTATAAGAATTGCGTTTCCTTCCCTAAAGCATAGATTTTTACGGAAATGGATCGTTTGATTGTTGGAGAACGCAAAAAGCTATGCTTTAAACGATCTTTTGCTTTAATCCAATTTGAAACTACCGTACCTAACACGTGTACTTATCGTATTTAGTCTCTTCGTATGTGGTAAGAGTTTTATTTTTTGTGTTTACGTGTATTTTTGTTGTTTCATTATGGTACGTATGTACTGAGATTGCGCAGGACCTATTGTGGAGTACTGGTGTGGCGCCGTCTAGATCCGAGGGATATTGCTTGCCCAACGTAACTTGGCATGCGGTAAATTTGGAACTAAAACCCGCCCCGCCCGCACCCGGCGGTAACCCCTCGCCCTGTCATTTAGTTCAATTTTGCATTTCGTCGGGAGCTGTGACATCTTGATTACCAATAAACACTGAATTATTATGTCCAAAACATCCTAAACAGCCCGGGATGGTGCAAGAACAATTGCCAATAAAGTATTAAAGTTTTGCGAAGCTGAAAAAGCGAATAGTGGACCGATATTACCGTCTGACAGTTTGACAGATGGAACGGCCGCCATTACAGCGTGGTTTCTTTAGTGCTGCCCGACCACATTTCTGTATTTAATACGACACCGGTCACCGGACATTCTGTATTCTGTAATAAATTTACACCCTGACAAGTTATGTTACGCGATAGGGACGCCCTCCCTCGCACGCCAAGTTATAGTGGTACGTCTATAGCGACGCGCCGCCGCCGGCTAACCTCGTGCGACCTTCCGCGGTCGAAAATATATTGTATCGATTTTCCTCTTTTGCACGCATATTTCTCCGCAACTTTTCGCTACTTTGACAACGAAAACAAACCAGTCGGAGCTGCGGCGCGCGGTGCGTATAGCACGTAGGTGCCAACCGTACTCTAAAATAGAGTATTGTACTCTATATCACTTACTGTAGTATACTTATATTGTATAATATATTAATGTTTTATTTTAATGTATCATCGTAAATTGTAACTGTACTAATCACCTTGTCCTAAATGACTATCCATTAGGATCATTCTGACCTGTCGATAGTATTTAAATTTAAAAAATCAAAAAAATATATCATGTAGGCGTACTCTATAGTCTGTAACACAAATAGAGGACGCTAAAATACTCTTTTTTACACGTTTACTATACTAGTGCCAGTCACGCATGTACGATACATGTCTATTATCGTAACCAAATAAGTCGACTATTTACTTTTAATATGCTGGCATTGCCAAGTTGGGAATCCCTACTCCCCAAGCCACACTCGGACGTTTCTGAACGCAGCCACTAAAAAGTGAGTTAGAATGTTTGGAGTCGTATAGTTCATTTAAAAACAATGAAAAATTGTTATATGCTGCAAAAAGTGGCAAAAAATACCCTTTCAAAAATTTGAAATAAATTATACTCTTTTTTTTTAAGTCCGTACTCTTTATTTACCTCCTTTGAAATCAGATATACTCTATTTCAGACTATTTCTTGTAATAAAAGTTGACAACCCTAATAGCACGACGTAATGAGTTGGGGGATTTTGAAAATCAATGACTCGGCACGATTTGATTGTTGCACTACATACATCGCAATCAATGGCACCGAGACGGGACCCGAGTACGTTGACCAAATAACGAGAAAGTGAAGCTGTGAAGTGAAGCTCTCACCAGGAAGCGCCAGCGGGTACAGGGACAGATTAAAAAAGCTGCATGACTCGAACATTCTCCTTTAAAAGTATATAATATAAAAGAGAGATAAATTGATGCCTATATAAAAAAATATTTTTGTTTCATAGATACTTAGATGTGTACATTATAATGAATTCGGGATTGTCTTAATTTCCAACATTTATTTCACTCAGATGAAATTTCATAAATTTTCAGACCATATGCGAATATGGTACCGTTATTCATGCAATGAAAATGAGTATTTCACTATACAATTGAATGTCCTGATTACAAAATAAAAGATAATTGACCATTAAATAATAAGTATTAAATAAGATATCACACAGGTTTCGAAAAAAAACATACATTTTGATTGTCAGTCATTACATTAGGAACCATAGAAAAAGATGTGATTTTGTTTAAAAAATATTTTAATCATTTATTCATAAAAGAAAAAAATCCAAAAATCACATTATATTAATAACCAAACCTAATAATCTAAAATACAAAAAGTACCTATGTTCAATATTCGTCATATTTCTTTCGCCTATAAATATAAATTTGTCAAGTAAACCTTGTATGTGGTCTAGGATTTACACATTTTTCCTTAGATATTGCCTACAAAATGTCAAAATACATGGTCAAAATATACCTATATGTACATTTTTCGAAACTTTAAAGTGTAATATGTTATTTAATACTTATTATTTAAGCGTCAATTATCTTTCATTTTATAATCAGGAAATTCAATTATATAGTGAAATACTCATTTTCATTGTATAAACGACGGGACCATATTCTTGAATTTAGCTATTATTAAATATCGTTTACGTTCATAAATAGGTTCCAACACGACAACTGACAACCTTTGACAGTTCTTAAATCTCACGAAAATCCGTCGTAAAAAATAGAACCTCGAAGTGAGCCACCTTGTCATGGTATTAGGTACCTAACTTCATGAGGCTATAAAAATATCTATCTAAGTGTATTAACCTAAAATTATTAATAATGTACCGTAAATTGCGGAAAACTTTACGTAGTATATAATACCGTGAAAGGTTGGTGGTTGCGGTTCTGTCGTATTCAGAAAGCGATATGACCAACAATAGTGTGCGTATTTGTGTATCCAAAAATATACTTACAACCGATCTTATTTCGATCGTTCGGAAAACCAAAAACCTAGTATTATAGCAAATATTAAACTCATTTTACTATTTTTTGTCATATATCAAATCTTTAAAAATAAACACATACGTGTTACAAAAAAGAATTGTACAGAATCACAATGAAAGCGTACCTACTGGATGTTATCGCGAAGAGCCAACCTACGCTGTGAAAGGATGTTGTGCGTCACGGTGACGTAAGCTGTACTGTTCACTGACCTGTAACCTTTCCAAGGTGTACCTACGGACGTAACCTTTAGTCTTCTTATCACTAACAAGCTCCGATCAATCGACGAGCTGCGGCCGTAACTGTGTGATGCTGCTACTGCATACCCTTTTTGCGTTAACATTCGTATAGTAATAGATCAAAATTTTTAGAAATATAGAAGCTTTTAATATCACTATTCAATTAAAAAGTAGGAGAAACCGGAGGACCACTGGACTACGGGGGCCGCGCCGCCAACATCCATTTTTCAAAATATTTGAACAGCCGCCATTTTTAGAATTGAAATTTTCCGTTGTTTCTGTTGTAGTTTAACAAATCTTTTACGATGAATATTTTTCAATATTTATATGTTTGTGATTATTACAATTTATAATATATATTCACTCAATCTAGATAACATGGTTATTAAATTTAATTGTGATCCATGTATAATTATAAAATATAATATAATCATGAAAATATATATTTTAAAAAGCGCAAAATAATTCATGTTACTTTGCGATATGTTATATAATAATGTAAAACACATCGCAATGAAAATAAGATTAGATATATTACATTTTAAATCTGTTAATCGTGTTAGCATCGCCAGAAAGAATCGTCAAAGAAAACAATGTATTTTTTGCGTTTAGTATAATATGGGCTTCATTTTACACATTTAAAAGGTATATCGAATAATGAAGTAACTTTTATTAAGTGTCAATTATTGAAAATCGTCTTCAGAAGAATACACCTTTTTCTATAAAAAATCTCTTGTCTAAATTTTATGGCAATATCGTTAAAACGTCAAAATTTTCTAATTGTCAACGTCGTAACCACGCCCATAATATACGTAGACAAAAGCTCCGCACGCGCCCAAAAAACAGTAATTATATTTTTCCCAACGATAATATGTATTGGGCAATATTTTTTTAATTCACCGTTGTAAGATAAAAAAATAAATTATAAAACTGAAAAAACATTTTTTCACGTGTATCGCAAAAATATTTTCTTTATCGATGTACGATATCGTATATTATGTAGTATGTGCTTGGATCAAGCTATCGCCGCAAAGCGAAATAAGTTTTTTTTCATTCCCTAACTAACTAACTTACCATCACGCCGTTTCCCCTTGGGGGTAGGCAGAGAGGATAGAGCGCCATACTCTTCTGTCCTGACATACAACTTTCGCTTCATACATCTTCTACATTCATACATCTTCGCATGCAAGCTCGACGGTTGTTCAGGCTTCTAACAGGACCATCTTCCAGTATCTGGTTAATCCGGTCATGCCACGTCTTCCGTGGTCGCCCTCTGTTTCTGGCGCCGTCAACACTTGCATCATATATCTTTCTTACCATTCTTTCCTCATTCATTCGCTCAACACGCCCAAACCACTTGGCGACCCTATTTTTATTCTATGTATTATGCTACGATCAGCTTTACATTCATTCCTAATATCTTCATTCTTCACTCTATCATACATGGATATACCACTCTAAGGGACCTCATCTCCACTGCATTCAATCTACTTTCGTTCCTCTTCTCCCAGCTCCAGGATTCACTTCCATACATTAGTGTCGGTACCAGAACTCCATTATGTACCGCTAGTTTTGCCTCGGTAGACATATTTCTATTAGAAATTATTGCATTCAAAGCACCGTTCACCCTATTCCCGGCAGTCACTCTCCTCTCTATATCTTTCTCAACATTCCCTCTTCTATCGGACATACTTCCCAAGTACACAAACTCGTCTACTTGTTCCAAACATTCATTGCCTACTAGTATTTCACATGTTGTCTTACTTTCCTCCTTCTCGAATACCATTACTTTTGACATCTTTACATTCATAATAAGGTCACTTTCCTTGCATACATCATACATCCTGCTAACTAGACTTTGTAGGTCTTGTTCGCTATTTGCCATTAATACTGCATCATCCGCCTACAGTAAACAGCACACAATCAAATCACTCATTTTCGCTCCTATATTCATACATTCCAGTTCTTTCACACAATTATCCATATACAAGTTGAACAGCCATGGAGACATTACGCAACCCTGTTTGACACCTTTTATTATATCAAACCATGGTGTGAATGATCCATTGATTCTTACACACGCAGTACTCCCCTCGTAAAGGGATGCAACTGCGTGTATAAGTTTACTGTTCACCTTGTAATCAGAGAGTACCTTCCATAACCTTCCTCTTATAACTCTATCATAAGCCTTTTGCAGATCTACAAAAGCACAGAAAAGTTTTTGGTGTTTCGCTAAAAACTTTTCCGTCAACACTCGTAGAGAGAATATCTGATCCACGCATCCGCTTCCACCCACAAAAGCCCCTTGCACGTCCCGTACCTTTTCGTCATCGTCCTTACTCTTTCTATCAAAATTCTTCCATAAAGTTTGCCAACCGAGCTTAAAAGGCTGATTGCCCTGTAGTTCCCGCATTCCATTCTCGAACCTTTACCTTAAAATGCACTTTTGCTCATTTTTCACGAATTATTATTCGAGATAAGAGATTAATTTTGTCTCACTATTTGCCATCTTGGGAGCCTGAAAATTTGGTGATTTTTTACAAGGAGGTGATCGATTATTTTTAATAGTCCTTTTTTATAGACACTCGATATTTAACTATTAGCTGTAACCCGACAAACACGACGGACCATTGGCTCGCGTCTTTGCTAAGCCCTAGTATATATCTATAGTATCTTTTTGACGGTCTGTATAGAGGCGGCGGTAGCGACAAGCGTTAAGCAGCCGGCCGAAGGTTTGTTCAGGCCCCATCTCCTGCCGTTTAATTTGTTTTTTTTTTAGCCGCGAATTCGATCAAAATTACGGACGTTACACGACCGTTATCATTAACCGCAGCAAGTAGTCAGAGGGCCGGTTGCTTCAAGTTAGATTAAAGTAAAAGTTCGTTTAAAGCGTAGATTTTTGCGTTCTACACCAATCAAACGATCCGTTTCCGTAAAAATCTACGCTTTAAACGCTTTGAACTTTTATTAATCCAACTTGTAACAACCGGGCCAGAGTCCACACAGAACCTCTCGGCGGTTTAAGTGTTTTGGGGTATTCTGCCGTGTCTCTCCAGCCTTTTTGTTGCAGGGTCCACCATCAAGGCTGGTGTATCGTGCGTGTTGATGATGTTGTGGTCGAGTGCTGAATCGAAAGTGCCCACTTTCGCCGAGAATAAGATTCGAGAACCACAGACAATTATTTTAAAAAGGGCTCGATATCAACACTTGGCGTGGCGCGATGCCAACTGTTGGTGTTATTTTGTTTACTAATTAAAGTTCGTTTCTTTAAATGCATCAGAAGATCGCCAAGATTCCCAGGTTTAAATTAAGAACAGACACTTGCATATTGCGTATCGCTTCCGAAGGGGGCGCCTTGCGTCACTTTGCGCCGTTTTGTTTATAATACACTACTAATAAACAATTGTAGTACCTTGGTAGGCACTACAATTGTTTATTTTTTAAACTTTTACTATAGTTAGATCTATAACTGATTCATTTAATATTATCTTATTGCGGTATTCTGTTTTTCAATAATATTTAAACATGTTGGCTGTTGGCATCGGTCATTAGAAATGACTAATGAACTAAAAATTGTTTCTTGAATGCCCTCTAAAATGCATGTAGGACGCTCGAACACGTATTAAAAATGTACGTGGCATCTCGTAGCCAGTAGCAAAAACTTCACAGGAGTCTTCTTCATTCAATTTCGAATGGAAAATATTGTATACACTTGGGCGAAATGTCAACAGTTACGGAGATGTGCGACATCAAAAGACCATTAAAAATTCGTTCGCTTAGATAAAATGTCAAAAACCTAACAATATTTTTCAAATTTCTGCAAGGTTTTAATAATTTTATTTGACTTGTATCAAAGCGAATGCATTTTTAATATTCCATATAAGTTACTGTAGTGACAGCCAACAGAAATTAAGTCGGAAATGTTGAAAAAAAAATCGACATCTCGCTCAGTGCAAAGAATTGTAAAGAATATTTTCTATTCAAAATTTAATGAAAAAGACTCCCCGATTTTTTTGCTACTAGATACGAGACACCGTGTATAATGTATATTTGTATTCAGCTAAGTCAAAATAAATACCGTTATACATTATGTATATGGAGAACGTGGCGCGTGATACCGTACGTTATTCGCGAAATTATAATTAAAATGCAGCTCCGCTTAAACTTGTAAAGCCGTGTGGCCGATGTCGTCACAAACTTGGCAAATGCATTCATAATTGAACTCAGTTCTGCTGAAAGAGTCTAACCCAAAAATGTGGAATTGATAAAATGGCTTAGAAAAATTTAATCTAATAACGTCGATGTTTAATTCATTATTGCGTATTTTTGCATAGAGCTCATTGTAGAGGTATGTTTTGTAATAAAAAAAACATTAATTTACGGAGATATTTTACGGTTTGGATTATTTTTACAAGATGTCTAGATATACGAAAAACAGAATTCATTTTGCTCTGTTTGAGTTGAATGTGACGTGCGTGTTTGAGTGACATTAATAAATGCCATTTTTATGCTACGTGGCTTGGATTTGTTTATGTGTAAGCATAGATTATTAAGAATATTTAATTATATTTACTGTGTTATCTCTACTTGAGTTTATAAAAAAATATTTTATTTTTTCACTATTATGTACGAGAAAATCAGAATTTCTCATAGACAGGTAAAGACAAATTGACAATTTCTTAAATAAAGAATTTTAACAATGTTTCTGTTCAAATTTAAATAATTAAGTTCAAATTAATAATTGTTAGGTAGGTACTGAAAAATGAGCCGAAATTACTGGTGTAAGGGGTGGTTGTGGTTGTAACGGAAATATTGAGAGAAGAGGAGAGGAGTTAATCGCGGTAATGTTGTTAAGTTTTACTTAACATTGTATTAGGTACCTACTCCTCTGTGCGCGTTTGATACGTCAGATAAAGTTTTTTCTAGAGATACAAAACTCTGATGGCCGGTTGTTTAGTTACAGTAATGGATAAAAAAAATGTTTTACTTAACATTACTTCTTTGTCACCTCTTTTAGCTGATACGTGCTTAAATAATCTTGAACTAGAATTATTCAACTTTTGTTAATAATTGTATTTTTAAATTATGTGTGTTAGAAAGATGTTTAATTTACAAAAAAAGTAGCACTTGACATTTTCAGCACGTAAAGATATCGTATTGCGCAGTCCAAACCCGTATAAAGTCATATTTAGCATTTTGTGGGTTGGACGCTTTCAGCAGAGCTACGTCCGTTGGAGGGGGAAGCGAGAATGCACTTTCCCGGCATCGACGCCCGCTATTATCGTCGTGCGGGCTCCTGGTCCCACTTCCCCTGCGCGGTGAGCAGTCTGCTCACCGCGCAGCTCTCACGGTGCGTGTGACGATCCCTCGTCTCCGCTCTCCGCGCCCAATAGAGCAGCGGCCAGCGACCGCCAGTCTTGCGATGCAGTATCAAATAGCGATGCAACGAATACTACTTTCACGAATACGAATATCAAGCGTGCTATTCGGCGCATACGAATACGAATTATTCAACAAGGTACGGTTGCCGGCAAACTTCTCGAAAAATGTTGGCATAGTGGGGGAATGCGCAGGAGACAAAATTTGAATCTCGTTGGTGGAATGGTACTTGCGCAAACTTTCCCCCACTACGCCGAAAAATTTCAAAATGTTTGCCGCCTACCGTAATAAATAATAAACCACTGTTCGTTTTTTAGTAATTAATTAAATTAAAATTTACCACCGGCAAATTTTTGTTCGAAAAGCACATTTCACATTTTCTTTATCCGTTTGTACATTTTTAGACTTTTATGAAATGAAATAGAACGAACAATATGTATTACAAAACAAAAACTACATGAAATGAACACCTAACCTTATTAATAACCCAACGAAACTAGATGAAAGAACTCATGTTACGCTGTGCAACAAGTAACAATTGACAACTTGAGAACTCAACATATCCATTCATTCAATGTTAGGGGAATCCCCGATAATGCAGTGCGTAGGTGTGTTCGGATACACGGTGCACAGCCAAATCGTAATTTGCGTTGCGTTCAGTTATAAATTGTACTTTGTTTTTAATATTCGTGATGATATTCGGCGAATACGAATATTCGGTAAATATCTACTATTCGGCGAATACGAATATTCGTATTCGTTGCATCACTAGTATCAAATCTGAAATATTTTCTCTATACCCTGTACCCTATAGTAGGTAACGATGTTTGGATATTATCACTTTAGAGTTCGGGGGATTTTGGCAGATAACAGATAATACAGATACAAAAGTATAACGTTAAAATATAAGGTATCGGGAAATATTGTTAAATAATGGCGCGAATAAAATTCAGATTTGTTACTATAGCATAAGTAACATGATTATTTATAGAGCTGCAAGGCGTTTGGCGGCAGAAATGACCTGCGAAAAGCATCTGGCAAACATTAATATGAGTGTACAGTACTGTCCCGTTAAACTCATTAAAAAATTAGGTTTGTCATTTTTACGTTGTAGTTAGGTACTAATTTTTTTATACTTGTTATCTGCCAAAATCTCCCGAACTTAAATGTCATAATATCCAAACCTTCTTAACTACTGTAGTGTTCATGTACAGAAAATATTTTAGGTTTGATACTATAACTGTGGCTGGTTTTTAGTCTATAACTCTTAAGCCTATTTCGTGACTAGTCTCCGATACAAGTTTCATTCGTGTGCATGTGCCTTTATATTGAAAAATATATGTTTAAGATCGACACGGGTGAGTTTAAACCTAAATAGATTTGTTATTTAAAATATAACCGAGTGTAACATATTGTAGTTGGCTGTAGAACTGTCATTAGTCTCAGGATTATTTTTGTTTTGTAGATCAATTTAATTTTATCTTCAATTATGTATTTATTTATTTATTCATTTAATTATTTTATATTCACGGAAGACTAACAGCACAACAAAGAAGCATAGAAAATATGAATATAATATAGATGGCCAATTACAGGTCTCCACTTTTAGAAATATGTTAATAATGATAAATATGTTATGAAATAAACTTAGGCAAGTTAAGAATTATATAACATGAAAGAATAAAAAATTTAAACAAAAGAAAAAGAGACTTAATTATTTATTAGCAGAAAAACTTAGGCGTGTTAAGAATAATACAACAAGAATCAATAAAAAAATTAAACAAGATAAAAAGAGATTTAATTAGTGAGTAGAAAAATGTGGGCATATTAAGAATAATACACCAAGAAAGAATAAAAAATTTAAACAAACGAAAAAGAAACTTAATTATTAGCAGAAAAACTTCGGCATGTTTATGTCGATACCTTATTATGTCGATCATATGTGAGCTTTTTTAAATGTTTACATAGTTTAATTATTGATTTTTTCGATGTGCGCGTTTGATACATACAAGTTTTTTAGTGGTATAAACTCTGAGGGCCGCTTGTTTGATCAGTGGTCAGAGTAATGGTTGAGAAAAAAAAATAGATTTTTGGGTTTTCTGTCGATCAAAACACCCGTTTTAGAAAAAATCTATGCTTTTTGCTTAACTTACTCTCACTGCTGATGAAACAACCGACCTAAAATGAAATAAAACCCATGAAATTGGGGAAATGATTGGAAATGGCTTTATTGGAAAGATAATTTAATGCCATTAGGGGTTTTTCGAATTGGCAGCACTTTTTCCCAGCAACAGCCAATTTGACAGCTGACAGCTTATTTCTGATCAGTTTGCCAAGAATAGACTAACGCCAGAACAATGCTTGCAAATTGTGCAAATTTATTTCGAAAATCGTTGTACCGTAATCATAGCGCTAATGGCATAAAATTATCTTTTAATCCAATAAGCCAATATCACCACGATTTTAATGTGTATTAGTTCATTTTTCTTATTTCATTTTTTTTTATACCTCTAAAAACACCCTGATTAAAGGTACCGGATATTAGGACATTCTGACAATGTGTATTTAAATTATGAAATTATTCATGATGTGTGTGAAAATTTCCTGCCTTTATGGAAATAATAAATTCATTCGTAGTTTTTGTTAAAATGATATTCTACTAATATGAGTATTGTGTTATCTTGATTTTACATATATGTTCATAATATCTATACATATATGCATGTATGTATTACAACTCCATTCATAATTGAGAATTTCTTATTGAGAATTGTAAAACCCCTTATTTCTGGAATGATTGAGATGAGACAAGTTTTTTAAAGATTTAAAAACTCCTCATTTTAATTTGATAATATGTTGTAATATTTCAATGTGTCGTTGCACGTGCTATGGATGTGGTGGGCCTTTGCCTCGGAAGCGTTTATACGTAATATCGTACGTTTATTAATGCTCTCTCGTTAAAAAGTTTATCACCCGCTGCTGCGTCAATAATTTCAGTTACGTAATATGATGCATGCATTAAGGATTCTTCGTTTTAGAATTTCATAATCGCAGATAACAATCTCCCAGTCAGAGCGAGGTCGAGTTTACAAATTCTTTACCAAATCAACCGCGAGATTAAAATACCAAACTGTTGTAATGCCCAACACAGGTGATGCAATCGACAAATCACCCTAGTAAATAGTGAAAACTTTTGTAAAAGAATTACGTCATATAAAGTGATTAGTAATAGTAGTATTATTTTTTGATATGATAGTATTTCCGCGATTTGATATAGTAGTATAGCGCCATCTCCGACGAATAAGTGACATTATTTGTCGTAGATGGCGCTTTCACATAAAGATTAACATTTATAAACTAGTACAACTAGAAAATAACGCGTCGATAAATTACTATTTTTATAACGTTGATTTATTTAAAAAATTAATTAAAATACGAAATAATTTATTTCGTTTGACGCTATAACCGCTCACTTTCACCGGCTACATTCGCAATATTTTTTAATACATCCAACATTAAGTAAGATTATTTTTAAACTGTTTGAATTTCCTTCTAATCTTAGGTCTTTATCAGTGCCAAGAGCCGGCAGACATTTTATTTATTCTATGAATAGGAAAATGAAATATTTTCGGCTTTCAATTGTTTTTTACACGGGTTTGAACTTGAACTGTCGCGAAATACAACGACCCCTACTTGATACACATGCTTATTAGTGGCACGTGAGCATGCGCAGTATTGACCTTCTTTAGCCATTGCTATTTAGTGGCATGTGTGTACGCACATTGCTACTAATGAGCATGCTAATGTCATTCACCACGAGAAGGGGTATCTTTTGAGCATGTGTGAACAGGCTTGCTTATGAGCATGCTATTGTAGTTCGGGGCTGGTATCGGTTATCAATGCGATCTTCTCAGTCCGCGACAGATGAAACAGATAAGGCGCTTTGGAGAGATGACAAAACATTACTTTTCGTGACTTATTATAGGAATCACGAATGTCTGTGGAATACTCGGTCACCGCCGTGTAAAAATAATATAGCAAGAAATAATGTTTATGAAACATTATTAAAAGACATGAATGATTCAAATCTTACAATAAAAATTATGAAAACTAAAATCAAAAGTGTGCGGATGGAAACTCAGGAACTATTTTGATTTATTGCATTATTCTATTTCAGTTTGCAAAGTTTTAATTTTGAACTAGAGTTCCTCTCTATTCTATGACAAGAACGTGCTACTAATAATTATGTGTGTTTGATTGTTAGCTTTGAGCATGCTATTTTATGAGCATGCTAATAATGAGCAAGTGTGTACAGTTGTTAGGGCATGCTAGTTTTGAGCATGATAATGAGCATGCTTAAAAAAAGTATGTGTATTGGTACCTTTAAAGATGATTCCATTCCAAATATTTTTTTAAATACATATAGGTACCTATCTACGCGTAGGTACATTCATGACTTCTCGAATGATGATTCTCGCCAGGCCAGCCAGATAGGCGAGAACCGAAATAAAATAAGGCATTTTTGACGTCATATATATTTAGTCTGACCGCTGCCAAGTGTTTTTTTTAATTAAGTACCAAAATTGCTCAAATTTATGCGGCGATAATCCTACAGCGAAGTTCTTCAGGAAATCGACCATACGGACAAAATAGACTGGCTAATAATTAAGGCCCCAAGCCACTGTGAAAAAAAAAATTGTCATTTTTTTTTTCTTTGATTTTTTGAAAGATGCATTTGTTAAGAATGCTCTCACCAAATATTTTAAAGAAATTTGTAAAATTGACGGAGATATAGCGGTTTAATATTTTTTGTTTGTATGTTGAATCTTCTTTGAATGCGTTTTTCTCAAAAGCACACTTTTCAACCTGGTTGACAGCATATCAGAAAAACTATACATCAGATTTGCATGCGCTAAGTCGTAAACTGTTTGAAAATGCAGTCTCTATAGCACCACGTAGGGATTTTTTTATAAAGGTCCTCTTTCTATTTTTTTTAATGAATGATGAAAATTTTCTATAAAAAATCGATAATAAAATTCGCTAGTCCGACATTTTCTTTTTTTTAGATATCTAAATTACCCTACATGATGCTATAAACCTATATGTCTAGTTTCTAAATATATTTTTATTTCATTTTTCGGTTGTGCCCTATGGCTTAATAGCTGTCAACCACCCAGCGGCAAATTCGTCAGAGGTGTCCTCTTGGAAGCAGCGTACACCGAAAACTATACTTTAGATTTGAGTACAAAAATTTGTATGCAGTCTTCAATATGTGTATATATACTATGAGTAATAAATAAAAAAAATTCAATGTATCGTTTGCTTGAAAATAATTACGAAAAATACACCCTCACACCGCGCGCGCACAGTGGTCTGGGGCCTTAAGTTAACGGGCGAAGTCCGCGTGCCCGGCATAGTTGCTTCCTACCGGCACGTAGCAATGAACATACGCTAATTTATCAACCGACCGCGCCTGCATATTGTAAATACATAGTATTGTGCAACATGTAAATAACGGAGTTAGATAATAAGATCCCACAAATAAATAATTTAGAAATACTTGAAATAAGGAAAAATGTCAATATTAATTCAAATATAATAAACATTCAGACTAAATTTGTGCACAACCCACTATTGAATATTTTTCCACTTTACATGCCATCCCCTTCAGATGACATTCCTAATAATTAACACCTCAGACCCCCCCCTCCCCTCATCATCCTCTTCACCGTAACACGCATGCATGGTTTAACTTTTTCAATTTTTAGTACACAAACAATCCTGATGAGAACATTGTTCTCGAAACATGTAGATTGTATAATCTAATAGAGTGGTGAAAACAAAGTGATTTGTGTTTTATTTTAAAGAATTAACTGTTAGAACGGAATGTAAAGCTGACCCTGGCATTAAAAATGGCCGGTAATAATACTTTGGGTGATTTAGATGGTTTAGCCATTTGTCATAGACGAAGATCGAATGGTAAGAAAAATGTATGACGCGGCGAGTAATAATGGCACCAGAAATAGACAATTTTCGCGGAAGACGTGACCAGGAAAAAAATGTACTGGAGGATGGTAAGCGCCCTTCAGATGAAATTTTGAAATGGAACGAAAATAGCGCCGATATAAACTACACATTTTTATTATTATTTATGGTCCCGTTGGAAGCCTCAACGAGCATATTTACTAATAGACCTAACGGCGGGAAATGGGAAACGCCTTGAAGGTAGGATAGTCATTTAGCTAATCTTAAACCTTATGATCGCGTTTCCTCTGGTTTCGACAAACTGCGATGGTTACACCTCATTCGACGCAGTTGCTCTATGCTCTGACTACGCTCCCTACCTTGATAAAGTGCTGTCATTCGGACACATACGCGGCATCCGCTCCCAAGATGACAAGCATCTCACTACTCCAATGTTGTGACACTATGGTCTAATGCAATGTACATGGGCGAACGCCATGCCACGCATGTCAGTACTTATCAATCTCATATATTTAATATGGTCAGATACAAATAGATAACACGCCACGTGATGAAACGCAACCCCACGCGGTAACATCGAGTCGATCCAGGTCGGCGTGTAGCCAGGAGAGGGGCACACACGCCACCCGACACCACGCGTCAGTCTTACAAGACATTCTTGGTTTATAGATATTTTTTGTTAGTTTTTGTTTAAAATGTCGGATGGGCAATTAATAGAATTTGTGAAACGGTACCCAGTGTTATGTGATACGAGTTCAGCCCAATACCGTGATCATAGTATTAGAAATAATGCTTGGAAAGATTTTTTTTTATTCAACTGTTTCTGTATAAAATATATCCCTGAAATCTGCAATAAATAGTCTTCAAAATCTTCATCCAGCTCGTCTTTAAATAGCAAATCCATGGACACTTCAAAACACTTCCGTCCTTCTATGATACTAGCAAAGCGTGTTGTAGCATCACGTGGCGTGTTGTACGTGTGCACGATTCCCATCAAGTGTCGACACGTCACGTCGCGTTTTAGTAGTATGTTTCAACCTTAATTCTTCAATATTTTCTTCCACGTCACCACTGAATCTTCTTATTCTTTGCTATAATTTCATTACTTTTCTCGGCTTTCTGTAAATTTGAGGACTATCACCTGTATATCTTGACAGTTGTTTTCGTTGACGTATTATAGTATAGACACGTTATTCCCATACTAGCCGACTTTCATATGTAACAAATATTGCATTGAAAGAGACAACAAATCACATAATCAAGTAATCACGTAAAAATCAGGTAATTTGAAGTCACGGTGACTAAAATAACATACTCATTCTTACAATGGTGTATGATTCTCTGTGACTTTTTCTGCGTAGCGTCGCGCCTAATCACAACGAAGGTCCGTTCGATAACGAATGCAATTAGGGCAATTACCTTACTTTTGAATTGCCAAGATTTCACGCTTGTGACGTATCTACAGTTTATTATATCATTGATTGTTTTAGTAACTTTTTAGTTTTAAGGTAATATTACGTTACGTTAGGTTAATGTCCCACTTTTTATGTCTCCAGGTGTGGCGGGCATGTGCTCCAAGACCGCGGTGGCGCCTCTGGACCGGCTGAAGATCCTGCTGCAGGCCCACCAGCCCCGCTACCGGGAGCTGGGCGTGCCCCAGGGGCTGTCCACCATCGTGAAGGAGGAGTCCCTGCTGGCGCTCTACAAGGGCAACGGCGCGCAGATGGTGCGCATCTTCCCCTACGCCGCCACCCAGTTCACGTCCTTCGAGATTTACAAGAAGGTGAGTGCTGGCAACCTACTGACCTCCCTCTAGAAATCACCATCGCTCACTGTGTTCTTGGAGCCGGATCGAATTGAAATAATTCAGACACCGATAACGTGAAATTTCGGCGTTTCTACGTACCGTGGCAACGTTGCCATGCGCACGGTACCCGAGCGAGCTCACCGCGACATTAGGCCGCGCGTCAGTACCACGTGATATGTTTACAAGTGAATGCGCATGCGCTGTATCCATCGACATGACATTAGTGTGGGAAAACGAAATTGTTCTCCAACTCATCGAGCTCCACCAAAGCCATACAATGTTGTAGGACCCTTCAAACCGTGAATATAAAAATAAAATAAAGAAAAACGACGCGTGGGAGAGCATAGCAAAAGATCCGTCAGACGTTCGATACACGCATACGATTCGACATACGCAGCTGTCATCATAACCTCATCGGGCGACGTTTCCGCGACAAGTTATATGTCAGTCCCGGCGTGTGCACGTCAAATGACCGCGTCATTGTCTCCGAAACATGAGCGTAGATGTTGATGCGACATGCCGCGCGGAATGTTTCGCGATTTGTCCCCTAGTGGATACATGGTTTAAGGGTTTGCAAAAATCCGATATTTATACAATTATAGACAATCGATTCAAGTTCATAAAAGCCTATAGATTAACAATATGAATGTTACCAGAAACCCAGGTGGTCCAATTTTTTTATACCCCCGCCCCCTCTACGCAGCAAGTATATCGATTGAGTACAAGCAATTGAGCTATTTTAATGATTATATCAAATATTAGTGTCATTAGTTGTTTTTTTTTTAATAATTAATGTAATAATAGGTTGTCAAATAAAATTTAAACAGAAATTATTTGTTGTTGCTGTTAAAAAAATAATTTAATGAGAAAATACCAGTGATGTAATAAACCGTAGATACGTTACAAGCGTGAAATCTTGGCAACTCAAAAGTAAGGTAATTGCCTTACTTGCATTCGTTATCGAACTGACCGAAACAAAACGCCGACTACGAAAACTACGACGAAAAAAATGTTCCGGGGGAAAAGGGACAGAGTATCGTACACTATTGTAAGAATGAGTATGTTATTTTAGTCACCGCGACTTCAAATTACCTGATTTTTACGTGATCACTTGATTATGTGATTTGTTGTCTCTTTCAATGCAATATTTGCTACATATGAAAGCCAGGTATTATGGGAATAACATGTCTATATTATAATACGTCAATGGGAAAAACAAATTTAATTCAGAATATTTTGAGTTTGTTCAAATCTTTCAGAACAGTGCTGGATTTATGTCACAGCACTGTCCTGAAAGATTTGAACAAACTCAAAATATTCTGAATTGTAAATACTGGTAAAAAAAGGAATTTAACAAAAATTGGAAATAATATTTCCTGGCGTATCCTAGTGTAATGCAAGTAATTCCGATGAATTTCATTACACAATAAAGTATATTGCTCTCAAAATTCCGTAAAATCAACTGTAGATTTTCTCATTAGCGACATCTGTGGGGATTTAGGGGAATGAAAATGGCTTTGTACAGGCCGCATGGAAAGGCAGTTACAACTCGTATGTGAAAGCTTTCCACGCAATTTGAACATATACAGTCCGTGCTCTTCCATGTACCCATAAGCAGAACCTCTTATGCACAGAACTCATTCATCCAGCGAACGTGCAAAGCTTACAATGACCACTTCAATGACATTGATATATTTAATACTAACATCTCAGCTCTTAAAAATCGTATTTAAACCGATTATATTATATTACTAGTTTCTATATCTTCACCGGATTAACTGAGACCGACCATCATCATACACACACCACAGCCAAACTCTCATCACTCTTTACACATACCCCCATATCTGTATACAACGTCACGCACAGAATACATACGCACTCCACTCAGCCACAATCCCATACACCTCACTCCACTTCCCCCTCTAACTCCCACTCCTATCCCTCTATTTAATATATGTTCTCTTTATTGCTTGATTTAACATTTTATGCCGTGGATCTCTATAATTGGTCTACGAATTACCCAATACGTTATGTATTATAATAATAAATTGTATACTGTTGAGATTCCCAAAATAAAAAAAATAAAAAAATAATAAATAAAAAAATATATATACAACTTCCAAAAAAATGAATAAGCATGGTATATTCTATCATGGGTGGAAATGGCGAATCTTACATTGTGTAAAGTGATCACTTAAGCCAACCATAAGATAGGTCATACGTCCTATGTACACCCAAATGACTTCTATACCTACTTTCCCATAAGAAATACAGTTTCGGCTCTGTGAGATATCTATAATATACGTTAACAAATTTAATGATATTGTCCAGGCGCCAGAGGTACTCACTTGAGTATGCAAAATATGAGGGCCGGCAACTATTTATTTATTTATTTATTTATTTATTTATTTATTTAATGTTTATGGAAGACCAACAGCACAAAAAAAAGCATAGAAAACATTGATACAATATAGATGGCCAATTACAGGTCTCCACATTTAGAAATATTTCAGTAATGATAAATATTTATGATATACTAAGGCATATTAATTATATAGAAAGAAAGAATAAAAAATTTTAACAAACGGAAATATGTCAGTAATGATAAATATTTATGATATACTAAGGCATATCAATTATATAGAAAGAAAGAATAAAAAATTTAAACAAACAGAAATATGCTATCAGTTTCTCATTGCGAGACTCGCATCCAATCTAATCAATAGTGAAATGTGGGACAGTAATCAACAAGAGACACGCGGGTTTTCTAGTTCTAAAAATATTATTATTAGAGATTACCAGTATTTTACTCTTGTCATATTTATTTAACAAAAAAAGTAACCCCTTAAAACCAAGTTTTTATTATACTCCCTTTCTTTGTAAAATACAACAACAATTAAAGACGAATTAAAACATATAA
The DNA here is from genome assembly GCA_016648135.1 of Agrypnia vestita. Taxonomy (NCBI): domain Eukaryota; kingdom Metazoa; phylum Arthropoda; class Insecta; order Trichoptera; family Phryganeidae; genus Agrypnia; species Agrypnia vestita. The sequence continues at coordinate 114,804 of JADDOH010007582.1, forward strand.
CATAACACTAAACTTACAGTTATTTAATATATTTCTAAAATGTCAGATGTTTTGAGCTTTGATAAGAAACTTCATGCTTTGAAGATTAAATTCTAAAAACATTTGTCGGTCAATTTAGATTTTCGAAATTCGTAGTGAAGTACCTATTATGTATACCGGAGTAATTCAAATTTAGAAAATATTCCGCGACGTTATCGGGCCACCGTTGCTAACCAAACTTTTATAATGATTCCAATTTGAAAAAAACAATAAAATTTCTATAAATCCGAAATTATACTATAATTATTAATTTTTTTTAACGAAAATTTGATAGATCTTCTTGAACTAGTCTGCTTGCAAAGTTTCAGCTCGATTGGATCACGGGAAAAGGGTCAAAAATCGATCCAAATTTTTTCGATGGCAAGCCGCCAAGCAAGCGAGCAGACGCCACGAGTCAATATAAAGGGAGTAAAAAGTGTCATTTATTAAAAAAAAAAATGTCGCTCTAGCCGTAACCGCCGGCTACCGCACGTGTGAATGAAAATCTCGATCGTTTAGCCAGGTTTCCCTCGTTGAGAAACGATCGAGTTCTGTTTGGACGGCGTGATGACAAATAGAGAGGTGGGCGGATTGCTCGTTCGCGGCTCAGGAATGTCCACGTGGAGTTGAATCGCGAGCGGTTGAATTTCGCATCGAGAAGTGCCCAGTAATTGAGTGAAAGTAATCTCAATATCTAACAACGCGGCCTATCGCTCACCACCGGAAGTCGTCCATTTACCAACCAACGCATTGTCATGAAAGAACACTGCAAGACCACTATTCGGCTTTGAAACGTTGCTGGATATGCCTCGCTTTGGTTATTTAATAACCGGTTCAGATTTAATCACGCAAAATTGTATCCAATTAATATTGAGTGCTGAATTTGCCTCGCTGAATATGCCTCGCTTTGGTTATTTAATAACCAGTTCAGATTTCTTCTTCTTCTTCATCAGCCTTCGTCTTTCCACTGCTGGATACAGGCCTCTTCCTTATTTTTCCATTCTTCCCTGTTGTTGGCTAATTGTAGCCATTTCTTTCCCCCCACAGCGACAATATCATCGGCCCATCTCTTTTGAGGTCTTCCGACGCCTCTTTTATTTTCCCAGGTTCTCCACTTCAGAACTCTGGGAGTCCATCTTGTAGCATCCTGTCTTGCAACATGCCCTGACAAAAATTGTCATTTAGCTTTGCTACACGATCCACGATATCCACTACTCTAGTACTATCTCTTAGGCTTGCTCCAAGCATGGATCTCTCCATGGATCGTTGCGTGCATTTGAGTTTTTCTACACTTTTCTTTGTAAGAGCCGTTATCTCCACTCCATACGTCATCACCGGCAGTATGCACGATTTAAAGGCTTTTCTTTTTAGGCTAATTGAGATTTTGATGATAAAAATACACATACACAAATTAATAAACTAATGGATTCACATAATCTGTACACATTCCAAACTATCTTTCGACTGATCAAAACTGTCCCAGATCCTATTTTAAGTACGTGGATATAGGCATATAATATTTTTAAGAAATACCAAACTCGTCACGCGATTATTTTCCTACAAAATATAGGTACAGGCTTATGAAGCCATATGAAAGACAACGACTAATGTTTGTGTGATAATATACACAGTGTATCAGAGATAGTCCACAATTACAGGTAGATTCTTGCCTTAATTAATTAAGAGTCGAAAATTTTCCCTAGTTTCAATAGTTACGGAGATTGAAGCTCCCGTTTTCTTTGGCGTCGCCCCCTGGCGACGTGTTTGGTCAGTTTTACATCTAGCGTCGGGTCTAGGCCTCAATAGATGTCGCCCGAATGCGGTTTTTTTACCGTCCCGCCACAACGACGATCAAAGTTTGCATTTTTTGTTCCAAAATTTCTGCCTTATTTTCTGTAAAACGATAGGATATCAAAAATTCATTTCCTTTCGATACAATTCATTGAAAATTTTATTTGAGGTGTATCGAAACGAATAAATTCACGATATTCGATATAATTACTATAATGATAATGTACTGTAATGATAGTGCGTGAGTGCCGCTATCGAGTGTGTTAAAAATAAATGTTCCGAAGTTATGCATTTCAGAATTAAATTCGCTTTCATTCGGTTTTCACAGTTTCTGTTCTCGAGTTTTTATTTATAAACGCGTCTTGCGAGTGTTCTTATACTCTTGATTCTCTAGAGGTTTCTGATTTATTCCCGTGTATTCCAGACACTACCGGTACTTTCTTATGCACCGTAAAACGTTTACAATGCTGGAAATCCTCAACTCTGTGCATTTTTTTCTGTTTCTTCAGTCTCGTGGCAATATGTATAGAAATCATGGGCATGTAGTATTTTGACAGCTTACCGCAGGTTTAATCTAAGACATCGTTTCTATATCTAAGTTGCTGGTCATAGTTCACGTTTTATTGTGATATTAGTACAAAAGCACCACGCCTTTTCCTCTTAAATCATTCGAGAACAAACTACAAACTGTATTATCAAGGAGAACAAAATACAAATTGTATTATCAACAAAGTTCTAAAAACCTATGACACGGCCTTTGCAGATCTTGATATTCTATATATAAGTTTTGAGCAGTTTACAAAATCCCTTACGTATAAACTCGCGCGATGACATTTTTCTTCCCACACATGTGAACACACACACGAATACATAAAAACGCATACACACACGGATACATTAAAACACACAAATACACACACACAAACTCACTATTAGACATATTGTTTTTTCTTATTTTTTTATCGATCCTGGTATAATATTTTTGTGTATATGTGTTTTCTTGTAATTGGCCCAAGGCTCTGTACATCAAGAATTGTTTTTTTCAAGATTTTTTAATTATATGGCTTTAAGAAAACCAATAAATGAAAAAATAAAATAAAATTATTCATTTGGAAGCCAACTGTCTAAGACGAGGCTCCAAAACATCTAGCGAGATAGGTTCCAGCATCACAAATGGGCTTCTGGATTCATTGATGTTAGGACATTGTTGCTTGAAAATTTTACTTATAGTTTAGGGAGGAATATAGCTATTCAGTATTGTGGACTAACTTTGTTACACTTGTGTATAGGAAAATTTACCTCCGCGTAACGATAGCATTCTATCATGAAGCTTGCCTATGAGATAACACTGCGCCAGATTCCCACGAAACTTGTACTGTTGCATGCTGCATGCCTATGTAACAGGTGCATTATTATTATTGCATTGTACTATACCGAAACTCATCAAGTTTATTGATTAATTTCCATACTGCTTTTTTATTATTTATTTATGGATTTTTTGGTTTCTTTCGGCATTGTTTGCGCATAGTGGCCATTGGGAACACGGCCGTGGGAATCTGAACAGGTTGCGATATTTTGTTTAAACAGCTCTCAGCTATTTGACTTCTCAACCGCAATTTCGCCCATTGCGATCCTCTTTCGTCTGGCACTCCTCAGTTCTTGTAAAATTCTCAATTCGCACTTCATGTTATTTCAAATGACAGCTAGATGAACTAAGTCCTCGTTTATTAATTTGTATAAAATATCCGAACTAGATATATAGGTGTATTTCGCAGCCTTTAAAGTAATTTAGTAGGAAAACCAACGAGAGTTGATGTATGTAGATTGTTTCGTGATCGCCGCGCGGGGGCCGCGCCGTGATTTTGATTGGTTGAGCTGGCGCCCGATGTGTTCTGCGCCAATCGCTAGCCAGGATTCGAATTTGTTTAAATCCACCCAGTGACAGTTGACACGCGTGTCATGTGTCGTTTTACGGTGAGAACAGACATTCCTCTTCGTGTGTGTTCAAGATAAGTTCAACTTAGCCTTCCGGAAGAGACACACCAACTGTTCCGGATTCGACGAAGCCAGGAGAGTTGCGATTGAAGCGGCACCCGACATACCAGGAAAACCGCAAGTACAATTTGTCAACTGTGTCATAGTTAGCTTTGGCCCAGTGTATTTCGGGTGTCATTGATTATCAGTCATTATCGGCGGCGATTGGAAAAGGAAATTATTTCTTTACAATCCCCGACCCGTGTGCGATGGTAGCGATCCGTCCGTCATCGTACATACATAATTATACAGTAACTAACTGTGCCCGCAGCTTAGCCCGCATGGAATTCAGTTTGAGACTATAAGAGTATCAGTGAAAAATCAATATAATCCAAACAATATTGTGTAAAAGGCAATTTTTATCCACATAAAATTTTCCTGACGGTTAGTAAATTTATTTTGATAATACCTACTTAAGTTACCCCCTACATACGAAAATTAATTTTAAATATATCTTTTATTCATATTTTATCAACTTGTGTATCAACGTATAGATATATGTCGGTATGGACTTTTTTATAGAACTTTTCGAGTTCTACAACTTCCCCACAGAAAGTATTTAAATATCTCTTACCTTAAGGCAGCGTTCGTAAAAAACGCATCGCTCGATCATTTTTTCGGCGAATTTAGTTGCAAAATAGGTCACCACGAAAAGCCCTTTTATTTTAACGAGATAATATTATGGTCTACATATAACCACCCTGTAAGTTCATTCTTGAGTTGCTGACAAATATCAAAATCCGAAAGGTATCGTATTTGGGTCATGTGCTCAGAGGAGAAAAATACGAATTGCTCCACCTGATTCTTATGGGCAAGATAGAGGGTCGTAGAGGTGTTGGAAGGAGACAAATTTCCTGGCTCCGCAATATACGCGACTGGACGGGCATAAGAAGTGTTGGAGAGCTGTTTCGTGCTGCCCAGGACAGGGACGCTTTCTCTCTGGTGATAGTCAACGTTGGGGGGACCTGCCATGACACCAAAAGAAGAAGAAGTTCATTCTAAATATTGGTGAAAGAATTTTTGAAATCTGATGAGTAGTTTCAGAGATCACCTCCTACATCAAAACTTACAAACTCCCAAACTTCTTTATATATTAGTATAAATAATAGACATAGTGTATAGACATATGATGTGATCAAGTACAACAATAAATAGTAGAAGTGCAGAAGCTGAAGGATATCAGTGATGTTAGATATATGTATGTAGCAGCCAGAATTTAGAAATAGAGGCTAAATCCAAGATAATGGTCCCATTGCATTTACAACGAAAATGAGTATTTCACTATATTAATGAATGTGCTAATGACAAAATGAAAGATAATTTACGTTTAAAAGTAAGTATTAAATAAGATATAACACTTTAAAGTTTCGAAAAATGCACTATATATTTTGACATTTCATAGGCAATATATGAGGTTAGGTTAGGTTATTAGGTTTGGTTTGATTAGGTTAGGTTAGGTTATTAGGTTTGGTTTGTTTAATTTAGATTACGATTATTTTAGTTAGATTAAATTAACAGGACATTAAATTATATAGTGAAATACTTATTTTCATTGTATGAACACCGGGACCATATTCTTGGATTATTCCGAAATAGATTAAAGAATCATAATATTGATTAACCTAACAAACGCGAGGTATTAAACCTTTTTTTACCTTGGGTTTTTAGGCCATAGTTATTTTGGATCGAAAACATGTAGTGGGTTTTTGTGATCTTATTTTGGTAGGTTTAAAATGAAAAAAGTAACAAAATATTAAAGAGAAGCTATGTTTCGTTCAAAAGGATTATTATTCTGGCCGTATTCCGAAAATTGCAATACTGGGATCTTAAGATTGTTATCCCAACACTTAATAGACGAGAATAAAAATAAAATAAAAACGAGACGTAGGTGTACGTCAGTGTTCGGTATTGTATATTTTCACATATCTCTCTCAAAGTAAATACATTTATTTGCGGTGTCCGATGTCTGCAATGCCTTTAGAAAAGGGATTGATTTCTCCGATGCCTACTTATCCAGGCGGTCTGGTCTGACAGAGCTTCAAACGGATTACCGAAGTACCTATCGCAAACGTAACCTCACAATTCTCACGTTTCGACTAATTCAATTTCATGAAATAAGTCCTAATGCTGTATTTACGTATTTATTTATTATAGAAAAGGTAGGTATTATTTCACATGCACTTATTAAATATAGAAAAAACCCTAAAGAAATACCACAGTGAACTGTGAAGTGAATACTTAAAAGCATAAAAGTTGTAGTTTGATATTATATTTTAAATTAAGGATAGTTAATTAAGAATATACTGTAATGAAATCCTCGCATTTAAACTGTAAATACAGTTTTGTAAGAGGTAAAAATAAAATGGCAACAATAAAAATAATAATAAATATAAATTTCTTCTCCCACAACGTCCCTATGTAAATTGATGGCAAAAATGTCATTGTCGAGTTGGACTCGTATTTATATTTTGACGTTTGACGGATAACCTTCTGTGTACTTCTTTCTCCCTCCCTCTTTCAAGTAGAAACTGAAAGAAGCAATCACCGACGTGTACCTACGTTTCGTTTATTTTTTATTTTTTTTATAACAATCTTAAGATCCTAATATTGCTATTTTCAGAATATGGCCGATAGTGCATACGTAAAATATTTTTGAAGTCACAATGGTACTAAAAATTATACATGTAATACAAATTCGTAATGGACTTTTGACTTTTGCAAACATGTGTCAATTAGTAAAATTTAGTTCCAATCTTATTTTCACAAATTATATTATTATATAATTTGTGAAAATAAGATTCAACCTAAATCTATTTTTAAAAAAAATAAGTATGTTCACTGGTTCGGCTGCGGACTAAGAAAAGATTTCACTGTATTTAACATTGCAATAACTCGTACACATACATACGTACACTACACACTCCGATGGATGATAACAACTGTAATTAGTGTGTGTATTATAAACATAAACATAATAATGTCCAAAGTGAATAATTTTTATCTGCGAGTATAGCATTACAAGCCGCTGTGTCCACACTCGTCGACAATAACAGACTCATCTGCGACAGCATTCTTATTAACTGAAGCCATTTTTCCTTATCATCGCCGTAATAAACAACGCGATATTTTGATGCGAACTTTTTCGAGTTTGCCAAATGATCGCACGAATGATGCATCGTCAACTGTAATCAAAACATTCTATTTTTGGGGCGAGTTCGTGAACCCTTCGTACACAACATTTACCCGTTCCTCTTTTACTTCGACCCCTTTTCAAGGTCCCGCCGTCAGTATAATAAAACTTTTTTTATTATTATTTAATCAATCAATATATACATATATATAAAAAGAAACCCATGTTTCCCTACCCGCCAACTTTTCTCCACAACCGGCCACAACCACCCACCGGTGGTTATGGTGGTGGATAGCCCTTGGTGTCACATCGAAAATATGCGAGTTTGGTGGGGGTGGCTGTGCCTGGGTGGCAGTGGGTGACGAAAATGTGCTTTCTAGCACATTGTTTTGTTATGGAAAGGGCGCAAATGTTTCAGATTGTTTCAAAATAGGCGCGCCGACTGTGTCGGTGAGTCTAGAATGTTCCGGAAAACATGCTCTAGAAAGTTCTGGAAGGGGAAGGTTCTAGAAAATTCCCGAAAGTTCTATAAGGTTCTAAACTGAGTGGCGGAATGTGTCGGTGTGTCTAGAAGGTTCCTGTAAATTCGATAAATTTCTTGAAAATTCTGGAAGGAGAATGTTCTAGAAGGTTCGCGAAAGTTCTATGACGATCCAAACAGTGTACTAAAAATCTACGCTTGCGAAGCCGTGCGGGCACAGCTAGTTTAATATATGCCACAAATTCAAATCTTACATATCAAATTGACATTTTTTTAATACTTTGTAATCATGTAGACCTAGGGTTGCAAACCGTACTCTAAAATAGAGTATTGTACTGTATATCATGTAGGCGTACTCTATAATCTATAAAACTAATAAAGGACGCTAAAATACTCTTTTTTACACAACTTTTACTATAATAGTGCCAGTCACGCATGTATGATGCATACCTATTATCGTAACCAAAAAAGTCAACTATTTACTTTTAATATGCTGGTATTCCCAAGTTGGGAATCCCTACTCCCCAAGCCACACTCGGACGTTTCTGAACGCAGCCACTAATGTCAATCTGTGATGTAAATGTCACAAGTTGGAGAAGAATGTTCGAGTCGTACAATTCTTTTAAAAACAATGAAAAATTGTTATGTGCTGCAAAAAGTAGCAAAAAATACCTTTTCATAAATTTGAAATAAATGATACTCTTTTTTATAAGTCCGTACCCTTTATTTACCTCCTTTGAAATCAGATATACTCTATTTCAAACTATTTCTTCTAATAAAAGTTGGCAACCCTATGTAGACCTCATCAGTGAAGAGAAGCTCTTGAGTCTGATGAGGGAGCCTAAGTTCTTAGTTTACATATAGGTACATATGCGAGTCATTTCATAATACGGTAATAAAAGGTAATTCAATAGTGAAATGTTGAAGTACTTTGAAAAAAGCTACAGGTTTAAATGATTTATGAATTTAAATTTGATTTTAGGGAGGTTTTAATTTGCTCTGAAAGATGCAGCGTATCTCGATAGGTAAATTATTGTAGTAGTTAATGGCTTTACTAAAATAGTAGTTCTCCATTTAGGTTGTTTTAACTTTAGGCATTATGAATTGGTTTCCATTTCTCGTAAGCTTGAAGTATTCCTGGTTTTCTTTAAGGTTTTTTCTTTGCATATCGTCATAATCGTAGAACAACGACGCATGTGATTTTTCTCAAGTTTGCAGGAGAGCAGTTTTAATTTTTATTTACATAAAGACACTTTATGTCATAGCTCAATAACTACAAAAGATTTTCCTTTGAAACTTGGGTTATTTATTTAAAGTGGATACCTTTAAAACCTCAAATATAGTCAGCGCAGTACAACGACGTATTTACACATCCTGCATTGTTCTACGATCGCAAATCAGAACCGTCGTTATACCGACTTCGTATTAAATTGTTAAATTAATGAAAAAAATACACTTTTTATATACCATTAGATGACTTCTTTTTTTTCACTTTTTAACGATCCAAAAAAGTCAATGTAGAATTTTTTGCACATCAGTCAATGTTCTACGATCGTAACGATATTTTCAAAGACTTCCTTACCCATTTTCCCATATGAACAGCTTCGTCTGTGAGACATCTATCTATATCTTGATTAATGACGATCCCTCCTTGGGACAAAATTCAGCAATTGTGTTTTTGAAGAAAATTTAACATACTCGAGATGGGTGCGCCAATACCAACCTACGCATACTACGCACGTCGATTTCTCCGGCGTGTTTGATGGATTTCTCAACTTTGCGTGAAAAATTAACGCACGGCCTCCCAGCACCTATCCTCGCGGTATTCGGCCATGATGCAAGGGGCTAATTGATTATTTAGCTTTCTACAGCTTGGCGTGGCTTGGTCCGGTTTCTCCTATCTCTCCTAATGAGCTATTAGACGTACGTCACGAAATCTCGTGTAAGCCTGACTTCTGCACACTGTGACCGGGCAGCGGGGAGAGCCATGTCCTCGTGCGGACACTGCACCAAGTTTGTCCTGGCCCACCAACGCACCACGTACCTATAGCTTGCCCAACGTAACATGCGGCGAATTTGGAACTAAAACCCGCCCCGCCCGCACCCGGCGGTAACCCTTCTCCCTATCATTCAGTTCAATTTCGTATTCGCTCGGGAGCTATGACATCTTGATTATCAGTATACACTGAATTATTATGTCCAAAACATCCTAAACAGTCCGGGATGGTGCAAGAACAATTGCCAACGAAGTATTAAAGTTTTGCGAAGCTGAAAAAGCGAATAATGGACCGATATTACCGTCTGACAGTTTGACAGGTAGAACGGCCGCCGTTACTGCGTAGTTTCTTTAGTGCTGCCTGACCAAATTTCTGTTAAAGGCTACGACACAGGTCACCGGACATCCTGTAAATTATGTATTGTGTAATAAATTTACACCCTGGCAACTTCTGTTACGCGACAGGGACGCCCTCCCTCGCACGCCAAGTTATAGTGGTACGTGTATACAATCCGGGAGAGACTGCGGCCGGTTGCTTCCTTCGATATTTTTTTCGAGTTTTGATAATTATTTGGAGATGCTAACACAACTGACGAAGTTTTACGAGTAATATAATATTTTTTGTAGCGGATTCAGTGTAATTTATTTTCCGTACAATTTCTAATATGCACATAATCTAACGGGACCCCAGTCATATTTACATTTTAATGGTTTGGTTTTAATGGTATAACGGTTTGAAAATGTAATAAAATATTTTAAATTACATTTCTTGTACAGTGCGAACAAAATTCTACTAAGTTTGTCGCCATTTTGTAAGAAACGTTAATATTTTGTCGTCTCATAACTCCCAAGCAGCCGACTGACAAAAGCTTTGCAAGCAGAATGAAGTGACCGTATCGTATAGAATGTTGCCGATTGTCTATGGAAAACTTTTTTTTTTTTTGCTTTTTACCGCCTTATTACATAATTTTCTTTTTGTGTTGTATTCTTTGGGAAATTTTTGAGGATTACAAACAATACCAGCTCAATATATTTATAATTATTAAATAGTGTTAAAAAGAAGATTTTTGGGGTTAAGTTGTACCCCGTTCCAGAATGAGAGTGTTTACCAGGCGCAGGTGGATGTGGTGATGTGCTGTCTCCAACATTGATAAAGTCTCTCTCTCCCTCTCTCTCTCTCCTTCTAACTCTCTCCCTCTCATGAGGATGTAACGTAATGTTTGATACGAATGTGCGTACACATTTAAATCAACAACTAACTTTGTTCACTTTCACTATCGCATAACCTTCAATAATGTTACTAATACTAAACTTAAGACTAAAGAACGGCTTGAGGGGTGGTGTGGGGATTAGATTCGGGCGGGTATGTGGGCGTGATCATTAAGCACATAAGACGGGACGTAATACGTATAAGGTGTTTACAGTACGCAGTGCGCGGTGTATGGTTTTGCCATTACTAATTTCAAAAAATAACCAAACTGTATGAAAAGCAGCAAGCAATGGGCGATAGCTAATCGCGGACACAAATAGCCGCGCAGTGGCCACTATCCATAGCCAATTGTAGACACCAAAAGTCAGTATGCCGCCCGCAGGGCCTATCAGCAAGCAATCTCACTTTAATTAGCTAATTTTCATTATTTAAGACCCCATGGCAAGAAGTTGTTAACTAACATTTTTGTCAAAAATGAGTTAATAAGCCGTCTAAACTATATATTGTACGCTCTTTCCATTGGAAATAAGTTCAGAACTTAAAAATAATTAGAACATGTTCAAATCATAGGGATGAACATGTTAACTACACTTTTTCATAAAAATCAAATCAGTTACTAATGGCAAGAACATGTTATCTTCAATAATGTAATATGTAACACCAAACTAGAAAATGTTGACTGTATTCGAGACTTAGGGGTATTATTCGACTCGAAACTTACTTTTACTAATCATATTAATGCGATAACTTGTAAGTCTCTAAAATTGCTGGGATTTATTTTAAGGACATCACGCCCATTTCAATCAATTGAAAGTATTAAAATGTTATACATGTCTCTTGTCCGGAGCCAATTAGAATATTGCTCATCAGTTTGGTCTCCATATTATAATGGGCATATAGACAGTATTGAGCGTGTCCAACGCAAATTTCTCAAATACATTAACTACAAGTTAAGCATACCAATACAAAACATAGAATACAATTACATATTGAAGAGACTAAATTTACTCACATTATATGATAGAAGAAAAATTTATGATATAGTTCTTCTTTACAAAATTGTAAACAATATGTTGGACAGCCCTGACCTTGTGGCATGTATCGAATATAATATCCCTTCCACACATAGAACGCGACAAATTGTCACATTCCATCGCAACAATTGCAATACTAACTATCATTCAAATTCTGTGATACACAGAATATTGGGAACTTGTAATGAATATGGTTGCATGATTGACATTTTCGTCGACAGTCTGGAGAAAGTAAAGTTCACACTTAAAGAGGCAATACTGCTTCGTTACTGACTTCAGCTGTTAATATGTAATGGTGGGTAATATATATTTTTCGTACACATTGCCGCTTTGTACTTTATATTTATAATTTCTGTACACATGTTTTGGTGCTATTCCTGGTACTTTTAATAATTTGCTACTTGTAATTTATATTGTTTAATGTATGTTCTTTTTAATTTTATGATATATTTTTTTATGTAAAAGCCTATACGCATTGCTGCTCGTTACCTACTCTACATTTTTAATTTTTATACTCATGATTTGGTGCTATTCCTGAAACTTTTAATGTATGTGCTTTTTGAAATTTATTTTATACTCTTTATGTAAAAGCCTAATGGGCGTAAACAAATAAATAAATAATAACATGTTCATGCCATCATTATGAAATTAACACGCCTTTTAATTTGATTAAAATATTTATGGTTAATATAAATTTTACTCTGGCAGTACTGTCATGTATTTGTTTTTATTTGAAGAATATTATAATATGTACCTACTTATATATTATTTTTCAATAATTTTAAATGGTACATACAGTTGCCGGCAAACTTCTTGAAATTTTTTGGCGTAGTGGGGGAATGCGCAGAAGACAAAATTTGGGTCTCTTTGGTGGAATGGTACATGCGCAAACTTCCCCCCACTACGCCGTAAAATTTCAAGATGTTTGCCGGCTACTGTACCGTGTTTTGTATTATTAATTAACATGCCAGGTATTTTGTAATTTTCGATAATGGATGGTTAAAATGGATAGATTTTTAAGGGTTGTTTGATGTTCGTGTTTTACCAATTTTAAAATGGTTGTTAACTACATTTTTTTAGGTAAAATTAGTATATTTTTATTTTTTTTGAGCATAAATGCGTTTTTTTTACTTTGTAAATACTTTTTTGATATTTTAGTGACAATAATAAATAAGAATTTAGCAATAAAACATATTTTTCAAAGGCGAAATGCAAATGTCTCATTATCTCAAAATGACTTGAATGTTAGTTGACAACTTCTTGCCATGGGGTCTTCTATTAGTCTCATCAGAATTTGTGCATATACACACTTCGGTCACAGATTACAGTCTTTGAGAATGGTGTTGGTCAAACAAACGTGCCAACTATGAACGACCTCCCATCTTGTTAAAATGTGACGTGTGTGCTGTGTCTGGAAGTTTGTTGAATATTTATGCGGATGCTCGATAATTGGAAAATGGACATTGACCTCGTGGACCGGTGTGACGGCTGCAATCCAAATTATCTTGACAGCCGAGATGAAATATAGCGCCGCTTAGGACCGATTGTTTGATCTGTAGTTAAATTGGCTATTGTATGCGGGTGCATCAAATCAAACAGACGAAAAATACTTTTGGACCTTAAGGACTTCATCTAATTTTTTGTTTATTTGTTCTTCCCATCGACACTAATAAAAATGCAGATTTTCAGATTTTTAGGACATATGTTTTTTTTTGTTATTCATTTTCTTTAGTTTAAAACCTATTAGACATAGGAGGTTTAAATTTGCACCACTTTATTCTGCTCTTTACAAGGTATTATATGTTAAACAACACGGCTGTATTAGTGAAAACAAAAGTATTTTGGAACTCCTCCTCCGTGACTCACATGCAACTTTCCCCGATGGACGTTTGTTCAGGACAAAATAAGTTCATGTACCTACTTAGCTTTTCATTGTTTTGATTGTTAATTTTATGTTTTTTGAAAAAAAAATCCTATCAAATAATAGTTTCATATATATCTTAATAAGCGCCAATAATATATATTTTTAAATTAATCACCTTGTAAAAAATCATCCGCTTTATACCTAAACTTTAGTCTCTCAGCATATAGACGTACCAATATAAATTGGCGTTCGAGGGAGGGCGTCCCTGTCGCTTAACAGAAGTTGCCAGGGTGTAAATTTATTACACAATACATAGCGTACAGAATGTCCGGTGACCGGTGTCGGAGCCTTTAATAGAAATTTGGTCGTGAAATACTGAAGAAACAAACCAGTAATGGCGGCCGCTCTATTTGTCAACCTGTCAAACGGTAATATCGGTCCATTATTAACTTTTCCAGCTTCGCAAAACTTTAATACTTCATTGGCAATTGTTCTTGCACCACCCCGGACTGTTTTAGATGTTTTGGACATAATAATTCAGTGTATATTGGAAATCAAGATGTCACAGCTCACGCTCAAATACGGGATTGAACTGAATGACAGGGCGAGGGGTTACCGCCGGGTGCGGGCGGGGCGGGTTTTAGTTCCAGAGTCGCCGCACGCCAATTTACGTTGGGCAAGCAATAATGTAATCCCTTATGGTGGGTTACTGTATCTTGGCGTTATAAAAGAGTTTGTGTCATTATAGAATACATTTCGTATGGCTTTGGGTGCGTGTCAGGTGGGACCCGAATCAATTTAAATCCCTTTCCAGATGAATCTGCAGAACGGTCGCGTTGCGGGACAATTGGTCGTGTTCGCACACTGACTTGGGACGGGACGACTGATATACATGCTCATTAGTGGCACGTGAGCGTGCGCAGTATTGAGCTTCTTGAACCATTGCTATTTAGTAGCACGTGTGTACGCACGTTGCTAGTAATGAGCATGCCCATTACTAGCACGCTCAAAAATCAACCAACTGACCAAAAAGTAAAACATATCAGTAATATTAATATACACACTGACACGCATCACAACTATGCAACCAGATCGACAGGACGAACAATGAGAATACCAATCACTAACAACGTGTATGGTGAAAGAAAAAGAGATTATATTGTGCCAAGAATCTTTAATAAATTAGATAAAAAATTATTTGAGATTATGCAAGACAAAAAAACTCCATTGGCTTCGAAAAAGTACAAGCTAAAAGAATATATATTAAAGCTATGTACCTAACCTTACATTAATTTATAATTACATATCATGTATCGGTTGTAAAAATCATGCAATACTCGATAATGACCTACACTATAATCTTCATTATAAAATAAAAATTATTGTCAAACAATATTAAAGGCAACCATGCCGTAAAACTGCTGTGCAGTTTGGCATATGTATCTTATGTAATGTAATAAGTATCAAAAAAAAAAAAAAAAATTATGAGCATGCTAATGTCATTCACCATGAGAAGGGATATCTTTCGAGCATGTGTGTTTAATGTTTATGTAACTTTATTAAAAGACATGAATGACTCAAATCTTACAATAATAATTTTAAAAATTAAAATCAAAAATGTGCGGATGGAAACTCGGGAACTGTTTTGATTTATTGGTTCACTTGAATTTCCTGTTTCAGTTTGCAAAGTTTCCATTTTGAATTAGAGTTCCTCTATTCTATGACAAGGGTATGCCACTAATAAGCATGTATGTTTGATTGTTAACTTCGAGCATGCTCATTCACGAGCATGATTAAAATATGCATGCTAACAACGAGCAAATGTGTGCAGTTGTTTGTTATGCTAATGAGCATGCTCAAAAATAAGCGTGTGTATCAATACCTTAACAGGGGCTTTAGGAGGCCATCTCAACGCATTTTCATCTCACCGTAATTACAAATGATAACAATTGACACACAGCGCGGACTTTTCCCGCTTGAAACAAAATAACTTAAGAGGCCCCAGTACACGAATTTCGTATTTGCTCTAGATTTTTCTAAATTTAACGTAAACTTATTGAATAATTTTGCAAAACCCAAAGCGAAACAGGCTTTTAATCAATTTTATTATGATAGATCAATTTACTCTTGAAGCATTTCCTTAAAAAAATATGAACAAATATATTGTAATAACATCAAAAAAAATTATAACCCCGAAACACTATTTTAGTTTTCATGCAATAGAGTTATCTTTGGTACACTTAATCTCGTATATCTATACCTAAAAAATTCAATGTCTGTCTGTCTGTCTGTTCTCTATACAAATCCACACCGTTTGTCCGATTCGATTCAAATTTTGCATACTTATGCTTTGGGACCCGGTGGGTAACAAAGGCAACATTTCCCCTCTATTCTCTTACCCCATCCCCTCCCCCTGACATATTTTCGATACAAATCTGTACCGTTTGGCCGATCGGATTCAAAATTTAGAAACTTATTCGTTAGTACCTACTCGACGGGTAACATATGCGACATTTCCCCCCTATTCTTTTAACCCTTCCCGTCCGCTTATATATTTTCGATGCAAATCTAAACCATTCTAACCGAACCTTTGTTTACCCTCACAAATTTATTTGAAACTTAATCCTTAACCCGTGCAACGCCGGTTAAGGACAGCTAGTTTTCAAATAAAGACCAAATATTTTATTTACAAATTGATGTATACTAAGAAAATTTCACTGCCATTAATATATATTAAATTAATATATATGCATGTAAAATTTAATTAAAATAATCAATATTTTAATGGTTTTTATGGATACTGCAATATAGGAAACAGAACGTTTAATTTTTGTCTTTTTTAAAACGATATACTTAACAACTTGTCGAAAAATATAAACGTCTGAATAGCACCACTTCTTCTTCAAACTGTATAAATCAATTTGTAAATAAAATATTTGGTCTTTATTTGAAAATATACGAGATTAAGTGTACCAAAGATATCTCTATTGCATGAAAACTTAAATTGTGTTTCGGGGTTATAATTTTTTTGACGTTATAACAATATATTTGTTCATATTTTTTTAAGGAAACGCTTCGAGATTAAATGGATCTATCGTAATAAAATTGATTAAAAGCCTGTTTAGCTATGGGCTTTGCAAAATGATTTAATAAGTTTACGCTAAATTTATAAAAATCGTGTACTGGGGCCCCTTGACTTAGACGGCCGCGCAGTCTGCCACCATGCCCCGGGGCCGCGCTGCTCACCTGCTGCGCCGGCAGACGTGACGCAACCGTTGCGTCTTTGCCCGGCAACGTCCGCAAGTGTTGCGAGTTTTGTGACGGCGGCTTTCTCTGGTATTTGCAAAGAGAAAATATTTTCGGCCGACGTAAAACCGACTCACTAATCGCCGTTTACACGCAGCTAGCTTTTATCCTTAAACTTATTTTTTCCTCGTTTATTAATTTCAACATTAGTTTGCAAATTTTTGTTATTTATCGAGACTTGCAATGCCGTCTTATAACCTGTTTTTTTTCGCCAGTATATTTTTTTATTCTACGGTTGAACGAATCCCACACGGAAAAATTCCAATGTCTGGATAAAAAGTTTTTAGTTTAATTTTTTTATAATAAGTTAAACACAAATTCACTTTGTTTAAACCGCTATATTTTTGATAACACCAACCGCTTTCGCAATCACCATTCCTTCTTGTACAAAATATGGGTGATTACATTTTCGTTCGTTTTTGTGTGTACCTGCCATATGACTAGGGAATGCAATCCCGATCCTACGAGATCTCGACAGATCTCAAGGCATTTTACGAGATCGAGAACTACGAGATTTTAAAAATCGGGATATCGGGATTGATCAGCATTTTTATGTTTTGTATGTTTAATTGTGTATGTCTATAGAGCTTTTAGTAAGTACTTAAAACGTATGTTCGTGTCACGTTCAAATAATAAAAATAGCTTTGGATAATATTTGCCGTATTTTATCCACCTAACATAGTAATAAAAACTACTACTAACTCTACTACATTGACTGATTGATGCTTTGAAAAACGCCTACAAAAACGCGATGATTAATAATGAACATTTTATTAAAATTGCTTGCAAGGTGTTGTCGTTAATTGCTATTCAGCTCTATAAACAACAAAAAAACATCAAAGTATTCGGATCCCGATCCCTAAGAATCCCGCGAGATTTTAAATTCTAATCTCGAGGGATCCCGAAAGGGAAATCCCGACTCGGGATTGCATTCCCTACATATCACATTATTTTCAACATTCTTTTATTGTCTGCTTAAGGTATTTTTTTTTTAATATTTCTATTTTTACAATTATTTCAATGTTAGGTAACGTGTATTTCATTTAAATATAAGTGCCTTCTATAGATATTCTCAATTATTGGTGTTACCAAAAATATTCTTCGTAGTTTTAATCCTGGGGATTGGTTTGCAGCAAAGTCGCGCATCTCGTCCTCCTCTCTCTCTCTCTCTCTCCTCCGCAGCCAAGAGAATGTCTCGAAGTGGAACCCTTATTGACATTTATTGAGAAATCACAGCTACAGATAGACTGCCAAAGCGGATATTCCAGGCAAGACCAGAGGGCAGAAGACCAAGGGGCCGTCCTAGGAGGAGCTGGTGCAAACAGTTGAAGTACTGCTGCGAAGCAACTTTGCAACTAAATTGGGCTGACGTGGAGAACGATGCCCAAGATAGGAAGAGTTGGAACCTCCTATGCGGTGCAGGGACCCCGACCATTGGGCAAGGATAAGGGGTAGAAGAAGAAGAAGAAGAAAATAATATGCATTTAAAAAAAATTATAATGAAATAATTATTTTCATAATTTATCATCAGAGTTGTGTTTTCAACTCCAGATGGAGAGGTGGAGAGCGTAGCTATGTTGTCAGACTGCTAATAAGTCAAATGCGTTTCAGACCGAAATTACACGAATTTTTGTAACGCAGTTTTCGTGCTATCAAATTAAAATTTGATGTTTTTATAAAAAAAATTTGTCTTTCACATTGATTTTACCTCATCCAACTATCGTCGTAATTCACATTTCTTGAGGGTATGCGATGCATTCAATAAACTGATAAGATTATTGGATATTGATCTGTTCGAGTTTGAGAGTTCGAGTTCGAGCCACACAAGATTAAGAAAAATTTTGAGTGCTGAATTTTTTCCACGTAATAATCAAGTTTCTTTTTCTTTTGTTTAAATTTTTTATTCTTTCTTTCTGTATAATTTTTAATATGCCTTAGTCATTCGTAAATATTTATCATTACTGACATATTTCTAAATGTGGAGATCTGTAATTGGCCGTCTATATGGTATCAATGTTTTCTATGCTTTTTTTCGTGCTGTTGGTCTTCCATGAACATTAAATAAATAAAATAAATAAATAAACACACAGATACTGATTACAGCTTCAAGTGTTTACTTATTTATTTCACTGTTTACTTTTTATATTTTGTTGTCGCTTTGTGCAAAACCCACACGCCGCAGCAGCACTTCTTCGGGTGTTTTAAAGCGTGTCCGTTAACAGTTAACACCTCGAAATTTGTGCGAACACCAGAACGTTGGCGAAATGTGTGTGTGTTTGCTGCTCCACTTTTAGCATATTTGGCAACGATGTGTGATTTGGTATTTTCGCCGTGCCCGCGCGGCTTCGCACGCGTAGATTTTTAGTTCGTTTGGATCGTCATAGAACTTTCGCGAACCTTCTAGAACATTCTCCTTCCAGAACTTTCTAGAGCAGGTTTGTCCGGAACCTCCTAGACTCACCGACACAGTCGGCGCGTATTTGAATATGAATATGAAACAATCTGAAGCATTTGGGGCCTTCAAATAACAAAACAATGTGCTAGAAAGCACATTTTCGTCGCCCACTCCCCCCCACGCACAGTCACCCCCACCAAGCTCGCGTATTTTCGACACCAATGGCTATCCACCACCATAACCACTGGTGGGTGGTTATGACTGGTTGTGGAGAGAACTTGGCGGGTAGGGAAACACGGGTTTCTTTATATATATATATTGATTTAAACCATCCCTCAAGGTACAGATACACATTCGTATTAGTGGCATGCTAATGAGCGTGCCACTAATAAGCATGCCCTAACAACTGTACACACTTGCTCATTATTAGCGTGCTTATTTTAAGCATGCTCAAAACTAACAATCAAACACACATGCTTATTAGAGGCATGCTCTTGTCATAGAATTGAGACGCTCTTGTTCAAAATGGAAACATTGCAAACATTATTTCTTGTTATATTATTTTTACATAACGGTGACCGAGTATTCCACAGACATTCGCGATTCCTATAATAAGTCACGAAAAGTAATGTTTTATCATCTCCCCAACGCGCCATATTTGTTTCATCTGTCGCGGACTGAGAAGATCGCATTGATAATACAAGCCGCGAAGCCCGCGAATCACATAAGCATACTCATAATAAGCAAGCCTGTTCACACATGCTCAAAAGTACCCCTTCTCATGGTGAATGACATTAGCATGGTCATAAATCAACCGGCGGTTGATTTTTGAGCACGTCACTAATGAGCATGCTTATTACTAGCAATGTACACATGCCACTAAAAAGCAAAGGCTAAAGAAGGTCAATGCTGCGCCTGCTCACGTGCCACTAATAAGCATGTGTATCAGTACCTTTAACCCAGCGAGCCATGAAAAGGACAATACTCGGGCTTTCCTTGCAGGATAGAATAATAAATTTAAAAACACTTTGTGTAGGACGAAAGCAAATAGAAAGTAGTACAAAAATAGGACAAGCGCAGTCGTCAGATGGTACACGGGGGGAATCATGAAGCCGACGAGCCGCCCTAAAGCCCGCTGGACTGATGAAATCATTAAACTTCAAAGCTAATAAAACAATGGATAGACAAAGAGGGGAAACTTAAGAAGCCACAATCCAGTAATGGATAGAAAACTGCTGAAGATGATGAATTATTTTTTTATTTGCCAGGGTCTTGGGCACATGGTTTGGCATCGTGTCTTGGTTTTCACTTCGTTTCTATTGGCCCATTTGCTGTCGCCACATGTACCGCCCACTCAACCTCGTTTATACCGTTCCTGAAATTCCTTTTTTTTCTTTCTTCTTTTCTTTTTTCTTCTTTTTCCTCCTCCAGTTCTTTTCTTCTTTCGAAAGTTCTTTTTCCTCCTCCAGTCTTCAGTAAGAAAGAAAAAGTTGTGGGATGTGCAAAGGGCAGAGGTAAAAAAAAGTAACCCATAAAAACCAAGTTTTTATTATACTCCCTTTCTTTGTAAAATATAACAACAATTAAATACGAATTAAAACATATAACATAACACTAAACTTACAGTAATTTAATATATTTCTAAAATGTCAGATGTTTTGAGCTTTGATAAGACACTTCATGCTTTGAAGTTTAAATTCTAGAAACATTTGTCAGTCAATTTAGATTTTCGACATTCGTAGTGAAGTACCTATTATGTATACCGACGGAGTAATTCAAATTTAGAAAATATTCCGCGACATTATCGGGCCGCCGTTGCTAGTAATCAAACTTTTCTAATGATTCCAATTTGAAAAAACCAATAAAATTTCTAAAAATCCGAAATTATACTATAATTATTAAATTTTTTTAACGAAAATTTGATAGGTCTTCTCGATCGTCGCCACGAGTCTACTTGCCAAGTTTCAGCTCGATTGGATCACGGGAAAAGGGTTAAAAATCGATCCAAAGTTTTTTCAACGGCAAGCCGGCAAGAAAGCAGACGCCGCGAGTTAAAAGAAAGGAAGTAAAAAGGCAAACATCAGTAAACAACCGTTGGTATTTTACCCGGTTTCGTAACGACCGTTATTTTTAATTTGTATCTGATTATATCGATGATTGTTAACTGATATCTGGCATTTCGACGGCCGACTGTCGGTACAAGACAACAGTTATATCTCATTTACCAATCATCGATACAATCCAATACAAATCTCAAATAATTAATAATCGGTTAAAATAACGGTTATGATGGTTTGGCCATCACTAGTATGCTACTGGAATCCGAAAGGATCATCACCTACACTTCCACTTCACGTTTCAATTAATAGTGAAGTAAAAACAATAATATTATGATTGAGAAATTGTTATACCAAACACACCGCCGTGACAATCCGTACTAGGATACCCATGTTACAGGTTGTCTCAAAAGTAGCTAACTATTTAAGTGGCGTCAGCCGGTTTTTTTATGCTACGCTGCCTCAAATATTATATAATTACTTCTGGTTAAAATATTGCGTATTTGAAAAAAGTTAACCGATGTTTAGAATTTTGTGCAATATGTACATTTTCTCTTCCAGATACGGTTGTCTGAGATTTCATTAATGAAGTTTGCATAAAGTTGTCGTTTCTTGTGTAACTTGCTTCGAAGAATTTCTCGCATTTCATGCCTGTTATCTTGCATGATACCACAAATACACGTAGGTACATTATCAACAAATTAGATATTTTTTGGAGCATGTTCCAATTTTTCGAGAACACAATTAATGGATTTTTTCTTCAATTAATTACACAATTAATAGTTATTAATCAAGATAGATATCTCACATATTCGAAGCTATTCTATACGGGAAATTAAAATGGTTGAAATTCGTCATTCCCGTGAAACAGTATAC
The DNA here is from genome assembly GCA_016648135.1 of Agrypnia vestita. Classification (NCBI taxonomy): domain Eukaryota; kingdom Metazoa; phylum Arthropoda; class Insecta; order Trichoptera; family Phryganeidae; genus Agrypnia; species Agrypnia vestita. The sequence goes on from JADDOH010007582.1 coordinate 136,996, forward strand.
AGATGTCGCCGCTGGTTATGAGAGAGCAATATTATTTTTTTCTTTCCTTTCCAATATAAAAATAGCTTCGTCGCTGTGAGGTGTATATAATATATCTTTATCGTGAAATTGGTGAAATAGAAAATTTAAGAAATGTACAAAATATTTTTGAATACGCAAATTATCAACTATCCCAATTTCTAATGTCCGTCCGTAACTTGTAATTACAACAGCAACAACACTGACTGGCGGCGCGGGCACCCGAGTGTGACACATCATTCAGAATGCGGCTCGGGCTACGTGCAAGGGTCGCTCCACCAAACTACGCGGTCTTGACATTTATATTAATTTAATTTTGATTTAATTGATTTTTCACGGGTGTACATACTGCTAGTAAATATGTATAATAAAATATCCATGTCACTGATGTGATAGTGACTTTTGAGACGTAATGTATAACCTAGGCGGGCGCGAAGCGTGGTGTTGAAGTTACAGTCTATATGTGCACATAACAAGAAAATGTCTAGATAAGATTATCTGTCTCCTAAACAGTGAACAGCACACAGAAGAGCTTCCGAAGATAATCTTAGTTTTGCTAAAATGCGTTGTCGTAAGAAACTTTAGTCCTCCCGCTATTATCAGCTTTTGTGATCACTCGTGATTCCAAAATACCGACATTTCTCATAAATACCGGTATTTTTAAAAAACAAAATTTTAATGAAAGTTACAATTATTTTTGGCCTTGCTTGCTATGTACAAGGCTTATAATGTACCTCAATAGGAGCTCAGGTATTCTGCTCTAGTTACTACCAGCTCTGTTGGAACGGGAGGGATTTGCCCGTGGAACTTGGAAGTCCTTCGCTTTTGCCTATGTGGAGAGGGAACCACGGGAAACCTCTCTCATAAGGAGTCGGACCTGAGGGGACCTTCCTGTACGTTCTTATAACGTTAGGCTTTCGTTTTATTCGTTATTTATTACTTTTAATGTCCTGACTACATTCTCTAAGAAAGATACCCACAGTCCTTATGACTTATCACGGTTGGGATATCTTTCCAGTTGACGTCCTTCTGTCTGCACGCTGCCTCCAGCTTGTGTCTTTGTGTGCTGAAAATGGGACAAAACATCAACAGGTGGTAAAAATCTTGTGTGGCAGTTCCGTCGCAGGGGCGTGTGTCCTCTTTAATTATTTTGAGACGTGAAGGCAACTCTTGAATAAGCCACATCTTGTTAGCATCTGTGTCAGTTCAAAGGTCGGGGTTACCGAGGCTCTGAACTTCTGAGCGTCCAGGACTGACGGGAAAAACATCTTTGTCACCTTTCCCATCGCTAAATACACAGTATACTAAGAACAGTAATACGTCTTCGTACAAACTGGCCGCTACCCATTAGAATGTGTGCGTGCGTGCTCGGCGCCGTGTACGCACGCACTGTGACGCACACATAGAATATGGGGGCACAAGGCGGCGGCAGTAAGGGCCGCGCCTTCGGTGCCATTCGCGCTCGCAGCCGCCGCTTTAAAAAAAAATGCGTTTCCTGAAAAAAAATCATTTTTTTTATGTTAAGTGCAGAAAGTAGGTATACTAATTGCAGAAATTTTCGGGTTTCGTGTCGTCTACCTTATGCTAAGAGTTAAAAGAAACGGAGTAAAAATAAAGTGACAACCCTAGCGTCAACGCAAGTGTAGGCTAATAATTTGCCGGCAGGCCGGAGATAAACTATGTTCTGGGTATACTGTGCTAAATACTTGGGAGGGTTCGATGCTTTGCAGGATACCCGCTTGCACAGCGCGGGTGTAAACTGTGCACCTCGAGTTAAGCTTAGACTATGATGTTCTCTGCATATAATCGTTTGTGTGAAAGCACTCAATTGAATAGAATTAAATGAAATACCGGTATTGCTACTAGTCCCTGGTGATCACCACCCGATCACCGTCTGGAATTTTATTAAAATATTTGTGATCGCGCGACCCAGTTGGTAGGTTTACAATTTTAGCTTTTTTGTTTTAGGCGCGCTCTTTTTATTTGAACGCCCCGCCGAATTATTTGCAGTGCGCTGTTTAAATAATGGCCGCGGTATCTATCAACTGCAAGGATTGTACTTATTTATTTCTCAGCCTCACCTTGACACACTTAAGCCCGGCGAGCAACATAACTTTTGAACTAATATTTATTAGAATGCTGTACGATGTGTGCGAAACATTGTTTCATTTGTATTTTTTGTGTGAAAACATCTTTGCGTCACCTGCATTTTTCTACAGGTGTGACATGTAGGGAATGCAATCCCTAGTCGGGATAGTCCTGTCGGGATCCCTCGAGATTAGAATTTCCAATCCCGCGGGAGCCCTACGGATCGGGATCCCGAATACTTTTGTGTTCTTTTGTTTGTTTATAGAGCTGAATAGCAATTAACGACAATGCCTTGCATTTTTATATCAGCTATTTTAATAAAATGTTCATTATTAATCACTGCTTTAAAGTTTTTGTAGGCGTTTTCCAAGCATCAATCATGTAATGTAGTACAGTAAAAACTACTAAACAGTAGTAGTTTTTATTACTATGTTAGGTTGATAAAATACAGCAAATATTATTCAAAGCTATTTTCATTATTTGAATGTGACACGAAAATAAGTTTTAAGTTTTAAACATACAAAACGTAAAAAATGCTGATCAGTCCCGATAATCTCGTCCGATTTTTCGGTTCGGGATTGATCTCGTAAAATGCTTCGAGATCTCGCGGGATCGGGATTGCATTCCCTAGTGACATGTAATAATAAGTAAACCTAAAATGGTAACGATATAACATTGAGGAAAGTAAACACCGCAGTCCTATGAAATAAATCTATTTCTGATCTTTCTGTAGGCAAGTTAGTGCATGCTAGTCTTTGACGAGATCAACACGCATGTGATAAATATTGGTGAAACGTTAACAGTTCTATGGTTTTGGTTGTGTTGTGAACATAGTAGTGTAGTGTTGGTCCTGACGAAGGGGCGGGTACGTCTCGAAACCGGTAGACCTAAAGTCTGACAGTGGCAGACTAATTTAACTAACACTCTGTTATAATGTCTAACCATAAAGTTAATGCTTTAAATATTAAAAATATTAAATCTATTCCATTTATAATTTAATTACTTTTTAATATTTACGTATGTACATTCAAAATTGAATGTATAATATGTTTACCTGTTCTCTATTCTGTAACACCCTGCAACTACGTCTCGTAACCGGTAGACCTAAAATCTGGTAGTGGTAGTGGTTTATACTAATTTAACTAACGCTCTGTTATAATGTCTAACCACAAAGTTAATGCTTTAAATATTAGGTCCTTACATATGAAATTGGCGTTTTGCCGTACTGGCAAATTTGATCTCAAATATCTTCTCTTTGGTTAGGAATTCCAAATCCAAATTTATACAGCTATTTACTCATGTATTTGTGTTTTGAAAATTATAATTCATTTGTTTTTTCCTCAATTGTTTTTTTCTTTGCGTCACTCAGTTTACAAAATGAAAAACTTGAAATATCGCGTTATTTACGAATACGAGTTCCACCGTGGCACCAGTGCTGCAGAAAACGGCTCGAAGGATTAATGATGTGTATGGCGACGGTGCCGCAAAAGAAAACACAGTGCGTTTTTGGTTCCAACGTTTTCGTTCTGGAAATTTCGAACTGCAGAACAAGCCCCGTGGACGGCCG